>JAHKKF010535015.1:0-27364 GCA_019740295.1 Labeo calbasu | reverse complement strand
ACGTCTGTATAAAAACGTTACAGTTCTTTATTCCTAAGTTGTTTTTGTTGTTTAATTATCTACAGTTTGAGTTTTTTTTTTTTTTTTTTTTTTTTTTTACCAGACAAAATGTTTTTATCAGATTCCCAATAAAATCAGAGTCATCCAATTGTCACACATGATACTGTTTATTATATCACTATAATAAACAGCACGCATTCCTTCTCCTAAATCCCACAATTCATGTGAATTATCTTACAAAACCAAATGTATTTTTGAAAAACAAAATGATGAGGAAAATTGCAACATTAAACATCAAGTTAACCGAATGTACAAACACATGGGAAACTGGAGAAAGCATGAACAAAATAACAAAGTCAGCAGCTAAACAAAAATTTAAATAGCATTTGCAATAAATAAATAAATGTACATGAATTGAAAAGGAAGGCAATAGTCTTTAAGAGACTTTACCGATGTATGTAAAAGCCATTGCTATGTTTACAGTATCACATTTCAAGTACATTTTAATACCTTAAATAAATGGATTTATTATAAATTACAAACAACAAATTACAAAATATCTCTAACAAATTTACAGATTTTTTTATTTATTTGTGGTACACGTACAGTTTTCAAACTCAAAGGTAATACGCATGAGTTACAAATAGAATCTTGAAAAAAATAAAAATAAATAAACCTTGATATTTTGCTTGATATTTGATACATTTTTAATTACTGTGTAATATATCAGCGTTAACCAATAAAAATGACAATGTCTGATAACTTCGACATGTGTGACAAAACCAGCGGGTAGTAAAGGAACCTCTCTTTTGACAGATGAACAAAATAGCGCCATCTTGCTTTTAAATGTAAAACAGCACCCTCTGTGAAAAAACATGTCTGATTAACCTCTGTTGCTTGGGTTTTTGATGCACACAGCAAAGCGAAACCCAGTTCAAACCTAAATTTGCAGAGTTTGCTCTCTAAATTAATAAATATTAGTATATATTAGTGTTTTTTTTTCTTATGTACAAGTAAATCTCTATATTTTCCCTTCATTTTATTTTCCCTGCACTATTTGAGCTGTATTTTCTTTTTTAAAGCATCCCTATACTGAAGTCGACAACATGCTTACCTCTCTCAGCATGACTGGCAGCAGTGCTTGAGAATTTAATGCACCCGTGTCTTATTGTTCAATCCATGCAAGGATTGTAGCTGGAGGGGGCCGCTAATGATCTTGAAAAAAGAAACAGGGAGCATGTGTCTCCAGAACTGACATCGCCCGCTATCATGAAAGCGATGGCGCGGGTGTCGGGGTCTGTGTCTTTCTAAGTAGGCTATCACTGTGCACTCAGTGTTCAGATGTTTAGGTGTACATCTCAAACTGATGCTGCCACACAAAATTCGAGATATATAGGGAAACATCTCCTGTTTCCAGTTGTTAATTTGATGGAGGAAAGATTATGCTATCTTGTTTTAAGGATTCCCTATATAAATTTAAAAACGAAGTAATATTAATAATAAAAAACGTATACTTATTTTATTTCTTTTTTTAATTAATTTATTTTGTTGAAATGCTGTGGATTTTGAATCTGATCTGTCTAATCACTTAACTTATACTCAAAGGTGAGTTCACAACCTGTGTAATTAACGTCAGTTTTAAAATCAGAGCAAAAGCATGCGTTTGTCAGTTATGTTTGAAAAGACGTCGTTATAACCAAGTTTTCGGTGCATTTGATTTTCAAACTGTACTTAGCACTTCGAAGAAAGAGGCATGGCTCTTTACGGAGAGATGGAGAAGAAAGAATAACAGTCAGCGGTCGAGGACAAAGATATCCAAGGCCTTCGTCGCTCGGTGTCTTTTTACACTGCTGTGTTAAGGGGATTTGATTTTTGTATCGTGTTGAAACACTTATCTTAGAAATACGTTTTGACGGTTGAGTTACCGTGCTCTAACCTAATAAAGCACGTGTACGTGAGAGGTGTCGTACGTAACATCCCGTTTATGTGTTACACATATTTAAATAACACAGTGAATGATACTCCAAACGCAGCAATAAAAACATACAATAATATTTAATTAATCAGTCATTCATTAAATGATAAGTAACGTCATTTCAGCAGTGAACTAGCACGGTTTATTCTATGATGATTCCCCGTTTCTTTGTTTGATCACAAACGCTTTTCATCTCGAACATTTTTTAAAGAGCACATTTCATAGTTGTCAGAAACTAAGGGAAAGCCTGTTTTCGTTTTGTAAACGGGTGTCTGTTCAGTAGATGCAAACACTTTTATATATTAGGCTACAAGAATTTACACTTGTTATTCGTATACTCAGGGGGTTAATAACACTGAGACGCTTAACATCTAAATATTACAAAACAAATACACATACACACTGAAAAATAGTATCAATCATGAAAATTATTTTCTCCATAACGATATCAATAACACCACTAATAATAATAATAATAATAATGTAGCAGCACTAGCAGTATTTTTTAATCTGATCACTCTGAAATTTGTGATGTTACCACAAAGAAAAATGTTAGAACATTACAATAATCTGACCCCACATCCTAATTAATAAAAAAAAAAAAATCATATCTTCGAACGTTTTCCTCGCTTTCCAAAAACTTGCATTCGTCAGCAAGTGCGATTTATAAATATAAACATACTAAATGCAGTTCTAGCTTTCAAAAAGTTCTCTCTGTAAAAGTAATTTCCTTTTGAAACTGATTATCATCAATTATTTCCTAACCAATGTAAGAAACAGGTTTGCATTCACTAAAATCCAAGTTCTGCATATTAGTTTAGATGGTGTTATGACTGTCTTTACGTTTGCGCTTCAGATCTCTCTCTCTCCTCCTATTGGTTCCTCTCCCTTGCTCAGTAAAGTGAGTTCACTGACTCAGACCAGCGTTTTACTCTAGCGGCAGACACAGCGTGTGCAGTCGGTAGAAGGCCGCTTTACACAGGTATCAAATTTTGTTGACGTTGTTCGCTAATGTTTTCCTCTTTACCCTTATATGTCTAAGTCTTTAAATCCAGGCATTTCTCAGTCAGAAAATAAACAGGATGTTATCGACTTGAAGCGATGCTACATATGGGCGCTTCAGACAAAAGATAAATCTTGCGACTGGACTCAAAATGAAAGGAGTCGTTGAGTTCAAGATGTTAGTTAAGTTGCCAGTTATTAATGACACTACCTTATCAACACAAAGACGGTACACTATTTAATATATATATATATGTTGAGTTAAAAAAAAAAATCAACGATACATAGGCTATGCATGTGTAAAGTAAATTGTAAGCACCCTGTCCCTTTTTTCTTTAATGTTAACCTATGTTCTCCCTTTCGACGGTAGGCCTATTTCACTTAACCGAGCTGTTAACTTAACGCAGCTTAAACGTGGACGAAATACTTGGAGGTTAGTATACACTCATTGTCTAAAAACCTACCAAATGTTTGGCGCAAGAAGGTAACCAAAATGTAGAAAGCTCAGGATGTGTGTTTTTCTCAAGAAACAGTGAATGGAAGTCATTGTAAAGACGTGTGGTATACTAGACAGATGTCTGAGAGGAACCCGTGCACTGGGAATGCTAATGAATGAATCAAGAATTAACCCGTCCATTTGAAACTGTGCTAAAGATCAGTATGTGACCTGCTCCTTTGCTCCAAACAAACGGATGGAAGAAAAAAAACTTTACCATAGACTTTGTGATGTTTCATTGAAGATGACGTATGTATGACAAAACGGAAATATTATTAGGATTATAAACAGCTTGAGTAACACAAAAAAAAATTATTGTATCAGCGTTATTGTGTTTTATACTTTTAATGTTATCTGCGTTCGTTCGTAGATTATGTTGTGATCTGACTTGGTAGCCTAATAATAAAAATAGCCGAACTTTCTTCACCCTCAGGGATTTGACACATTGTTGTATGAATGGAGCAGAACAGAAAATGTTTGGGGAAAAATGTTTTTAAAAACCATAATGGGGGATGGGATGCCTAATGGTTTGTATAGCCCATGCAGTGATGTAATCCCTCCCCTTACTTTGGTCCATAAGTTATACTAAAATAATATATCAAGCTTAATGTTATTGATTTAATGCTTGTTTTAGCCCAGACTGAACAGACTACACTTCGAAGCATCTCACCAACCCCCTCAGTCTCTCCCTTTGTGTTAAAGTTGGCTCAAGGTCTCGGGAGGTCCTGGAAGTGACAGTTCTGTGAATAGCGGGTAGATGGCACAATTTTCTAACATTTAGAGAGAGGAACCCACCGAGCCGAGAGCAGCAAGTCTATTTTAAAGCACTTTATTCAAAATAACAAAGACAGACGGACAGGCAAAAATGCACATACATCGCAATAAAGCATGTTATGTTTTAAGTAACCAGTACCAGTATTTTTATGGCTCAATTTTAGAATTATATATTTTAAACAAATTAAAAGTCAAGACTGACCCGATCATATATTTGGCGGTTTTGTTAAAATATGTAGGCCTAATAGTTATTAATATTAAGATTATCGAAAATACAAGCATTTACTTAAAACAGTTGTACAAATAAAAGAAAACAGCTTATGTGCTAGACTAAGCCACGTTAAATTGTTGTTTAATTGCTCCGTTACAGAACATTCCACGCAATTTGCAGCAAATATATAGATGACGTCAGACAAAAGTTCTCCAAAGTACCTCATTATTTGAAAAGCCAAAACGCTAAGGTCGTGACGAGAGTTTCTCTCATATAAACTGATATAAATCTGAGGGCTGGAATTATGGACAGGTCCCCCTCTGTATTCAGCAAATCTTATGAGGGGCAATAAATATAATGAAACAGAAATATGTTGATACTCAAGTGACGTGAAGGAACAACACAGACGTTAAATTGTCTTTTTTTTTTTTTCTAAGGGAGTGGGGGTCTATGCTTTGCTTATTATCGCTGCTCTTTGGAGGTCGCTATGGAAACCAATTGCTGGCTCTTCCTTCGTCGAGCTCATCATACGAACAACACAAGCGAGCATATGATAGCCTTTCTCAAAGCTATGATGACTTTTGCTAAGGACTCTAACTGATCTATGACCGATCTTCAAAACCACATACACTTAGCTTGAAGACATAGTAAGGGTTAGGCCAGGTCATCATTAAGTTGATATTAAAATTAAGTTGAAAACCTCCGAAACAAACAGTGTTATTTGCTACAGTACCACCAGATAATTATGTGCTAACTTTTAAAATGAGCCTATATTTAATTATTTTAGGAACATCAGCAATTTAGTGTAGACGATGCTGGATGGCGGTAACCGAGCAGTTCAACCCTTCGCGACCGCCAACACCTTACATTTACACAGAAGGTAACGATTTTTGAGGCAGTTTTGCAAACCTACATCATCACATAATAATGCCTTTATGAAACAAAGCCCTCGCACCTGCAGGAATATCGACGTGCTTTACACGAGTTTAAAATGTCTGCTATAGATATATAGTTAATCAACGGAGAAGCAGTTAGAAATCATTTGTTGTTGGCTCGGTTGGCCAGCCATATCCCATAGTACTTTTTCCACGAAGAAATAAATAAAAGTGACATTGTACTGAGGGAGACCTCATTAGTTCGTTGTCCGACGCTAATAAAAGAACAGAAGTGCAAATTATAGAGTTCAGCCTCAACACACGCTCTGTCAACTAAAATCAAGCCTGTGAAGCCATGATCCAAATTACTACTAACCTGCTCTGGTAAGCCTATCAAAGCAAAACGTGCATTTAAAGCGAAGGATCTGACAAATCGTCTTTGACAAAATATGCTACCATGTAAGATCTGTGACGTTAGTGTACGATGGAATTTGTTGCAAAGACTTACATACTGAAATTAGTTTTTTAAAGCATGCAATGCCAATGCAATCATTAAGCAACTACTCATAGTATCTCGAGTAGTTAATAGGTCTCATCACTGTGTCATAATTACAAGCCTTCCTCTGCTACATGCATTAGCGCTTTCATCAAACACACATCCTGGACCGCGTTTAAAACAATAACAAACATCCATCAATCATTTCCGATAATCTAAAAGGGCCTTTACCGATAGCTTCGAAACAAACTTACCAGAATTACGCTAGAACTCTTACCTTCCTGATCAGTTTCAGGAAGGACACCGAATCTTTAGTGAATAAAAAAAAATACAAAAACATCGTATTTAAGCTACATGTAATATAAATGTTATGTGGCCTTATAGAATTTAATATACACTGTACTGTTTTATTATTATTATTATTATTATTATTATTATTATTATTATTATTATGAAGTTGAACAAAAACAAACAATGGTAGTAGTGCCCTAATTACCATTATAGTTATTTTTCCTCAGCCATCATAAGTTAAGCTACTTTTTCTCAGCCTGCCTTGTCAAATATCATAATGCTGTATTTGGGGTCGGGATGTTACCTTTTTTTTCCTCAAAGCTATACCCAGGTAGTAGAATTTGTAAAACGAGATCTGGAAATGTACAGTATTTTAGGGAGAAACTAACGAGCTAGCAGTGGTCTTGTTAAATTGGGCTACATAACCCTGCGTAAAATTGAAAGCAAGTTTTAATTACGTTGACAACGAAAAAAAATCAAGCATATCTATGCATTTCAGGACTTTTGGACTTCTGACAAAAACTTTAACACGGTTTCTGTCTGAAGCTTTTTTTTTTTTTTTTTTGGGCCTTCGGTGTCGATTGAGGGGGCCTTTTCTCCTAGCAATGTGGTTTCTATTACAAGACACCGCTTTGCTCCGGGGAGCCGTAGCTTGCGTTGAATTGCAAGACGCCATATTGACTCAGCTAATAGGACACCAAGTTGAAGGCGCAGTTTACAGGATAGCTTCACACGCTTGGTGTCCTCTAACAGATAGCCCCAAATGTGACATATAAAATGCTGCTTTCGAGGTAGAACAAACAGTGGGTCTGCTTTTTGTCATTTGTCACGTTTACAACAAGATGGCATTTCATTTGACATGTATTGAACGTCCAATGTTGCATTTCATGCGATTTCAGTTCCGACGTGTCAGTACCTGCTCTGGAAAGATTTTATGTATTTAAATGGAAAGTGATACCCAACAAGGCAATGAGCAAGAACCTCTGCGCATATACACACGATCTATACCTGGTAAGTAGGAATGACATGATACTTGATGTTTCCTTATTGTTTTATCAAAGACGGATTAATATTAATGTGTAAAAAGTAAAGTGTTAAAGGGCGAATCAAAAGCGTACTTTCTCAATTTAAGCTGCAGCACTTTGCACGTGTATTTACATAGCCAAATTTAGACGTAACCTGGACCATTTCCCATGCCAAACCTCGGAGTCACCCTCGCACCCCCAACCCACTCTCTCTCTTTCTCTCTCTCACTCACTCACTCACTCACTCTCTCTCTCTCTCATCTTTCTCTCATACACACATACGTAAACCCAACCTTCAGCAGTTTGAGACAGAGCATGAGTTCACTGTCCGATAGAACAGACAGATTTGTCTGCTAATGAATAACACAACATTGAAAGCCTTTTGATTTCAAATTCATAAATTATAATTTAATACCAAGAACAAATTTACAGCAGAATGCTTGTTTACAATAAGCTAACACAAACAAACAAGAATTGTTTTCAACTATAAACTTCCACACACACTCACGTATATCACTTGCAATTAATAATAATCAATAATAATAAAAAAGTATCTATACGTTATCAATACCCTGCAGTAATATATTTTATATATTTATATAAAAACGTGGGTCAGTTTAAACTGTTCATAATTACAATCATGTATCATTCACTGGTCCATATGTGGCAGAGAACAGCCCAAAATAACTGTTCAATCAACTACACAATATGATCCCTTTTTATCCAATCACAACATGGTGTCTTGTGTGTTGAAGAAAAGCCTCAAAACAAGGACGAAATTGCAAGCTTTCACACATACACACACAAGGCATCTGTTACAGACCGAAAAGGAGCAGAACACCAAGTCAAAATAGCCACCCCTTTCCAAACCAGCTCACCCTGTTAAGTGTCAACCTATCGTCGAACATTTTTTTTCCATTTTTTTTTTGTCTTTTTAAATACAAGGGCTAGTGTACTGAATGCACAGATTATATCTATACAGTCAAAAACATTTACATTTATATATATATATATATCAAAGGTAAAATAGGTTAGCGACCTGTGGCCATGCATTCACAGTCTAAATACATGAAAAAGAAAGGAAGAAAAAAAAAAACATTTGTCTTAATATGTATGTACATTACAAACAGAACTTTCAGTGCTACTAGCTAAGTCTGTCACTCATTTGAAGACATTTGTATTACCGAAAAAATTGGCAACCACAGTTTTATTCTTAATCACATATACGTTGTATAAAGAAAAAGTCCTTGAAATGAATTGACCTATATTTACAAGAATACTGCCTCTACTTGTGTTTTTTTCCCTCAAGTGAAATGAACAATTATAAGACTTACTTTGTATATTCTAAGCGTGTTCCCCATGGTGTATAGACTTCAGTAACCGTTAATAACACATTTGCGCTGTACAGGCACTTTAATGCTTTAAGTGTTGAGGGACATTTATAGGGACGTCTTATTAATACTGCTGCTTTATCATTAAAAGAATGATGACCCATCATTTCCCCCACGTTCAGAATACAGTTTACTGTGGCAAAACACTTGAGCGAGAATTCGCATGGGCGCAACTTAAGGTGGGTTCTTGCAATACATCTGAAAATATTAAGTGGGGGTAAAATCAAACACGTTGTTCTACTATTTGCATTACAACCTGACGACCATTCCCGAACCCAAATATTAAAAAATGGAGGCAGGTCATAATTCTCAACCAATACGATGAGATTTTGCAAATACTTTTGTGGCGCGTATAACTAACTGATAGTTTTTGCAGAATGGGGTATTGCTCCTGCATCCATTTTGGGGGATAATGATTTAGGGCTGTCTACATCAGTTAGAAGAGTGGTGTAAGACATTGGAACATTACTAGTGCTCTGGCATTTTGTGTATGTAAGTTTGAGTTGATCGTGAAAATAATCCCTACTCTTGTTCATTAAGGGACATCAATAGAGTAAGTGCGCTTGCAGCATTAAGCATAGCCTATATTGCTGTGGATTTAGTTTTAATTCTCGAATTCTCGAAGAACGTCTTTACATTACTGAACTGTTTTAGAAGAAGCCATGGTTATTAGAAAAATAAAATAAAATAAAATAAAATAAAATAAAAAACAACAACTGCATACTACAGAATCACATAGGCCGGTTTGGAACCAGAAAGGAGGAACAAAAATTACAAAAACAGCTATAGATACATGGACACAGGACAATAAAGCAATTTGGAAAAAAGAACTTTTTTCTTCTCCTCTTAATCTTTCCAAATTGTCGCTTAAATGCACTTTATAGTTTTGCTGTCCCAGAAAAGATTATGAAAATCCTTGAATTGTTTTTCTTTTGCCTTTTTTCCTTTTGTATTAATTTTAGTGGGTTATTTATTTATTTCTTCATTTTTGCATTTATTACAAAAAACAACAAACAAACAAAAAACATTAGAACAAACTGTTCAGAATGACACTGGGAGCAATCTCTGGATTTCGAGGCTTCACTGAATGTCTCAATTTTAAAATTCACAGTCATTGTATGAAAGTCTTTCTTCGTGAAAGTAAACTCGTGTAACAGCCGTTTCCTTCTACAAAAGAAGCGCTAACTATTGTAGTCACAGCCCCTTTGATCATTCCTTCTGCCTACTGAATCGACATGTAAGGCCAGTTAAAACTGCTCCCCGACAGCAACATATCCCTGATGAGGGTTTCAATTGGGGTTTTACCTACCAATCGGACGAAAAATAATTGCTCTATGACCGAAGACGAGACTGTACGGAGAGAGGGCAAGCGCAGTAATAACTTCCCAAATCGAGTTGGCTGGTTGGGATACTGGCTCCGAACGTACTCCTCCAGAGCGCACTGGGACTTCTCTTGCAAACTTTCCACATGGGCCACATCTGACAGGCCACAAGCATCTATAAGGAATGGAGAGATAATCAAATGTTTATTACATCAACTCGACACCTGGACCATCCATTTACAGGACGACAAGCCACACTACAGTAACACATACTATTTCATTGAACTTTGCTATTACGTCAGTACATACACATTGTACATCACAATATATAGCATGTAGCCTAACTAACACAATCCACAAAACAGTCGCTTTCTAAAAATCATACGCGCCATACGAGTTAACTTCAGTTTTTACGTTCGAATTCATATAGGCCTACATTACGATATACATATATAGTTTTATACTCTGCAGTTCTGCTGGTAAGTATTTTTAAAAGGTGGCTAATTGAGTAAACATTCCAGCGTACCAGTTGTTTTAAAGCTTTTGAATCGTGACTTAAGTTATCCCCCAAAAAAGGACAATATAGGAGATTGTGGGTCATACTATTATGGCAAAAAGATCAACAGAAGGACAATATATACATATATACAAAATGTTAAGAGGTAAAAGGATGAAGCGCAAGCGTGTTATACCGTATTATTATTATTGTTATTATTATTATTATGGACATTTATACATTAAGCACACCCTTTAATACCAAACTTTTAAACTATATTGAAAGCCGTTTTTAAAGAACGCCAGCAAACTCGAAGAGCAAAATATCCACAAGAGGTGGTATAAGACTTTAAATCAATAAGGTGATTGCAAAATGCTGCCCCAGATGACATGAGCTTTTAGAAGTGTAATGTTAACAACAGTTCCGTTAATATTTTTTTCTTTTAAGTTTTGATTCATTTTTATGTTATAGTTGTAGGGAACATTATCTGTGAAGGAAGCAAAACAGTATATTTGCATTCTAGGGCAATCTTTATTGTGCAACTGGTACTAAAGCTTTTCCAGTCATAAATTTCCGACAGAATATATTCGCCATGAAGTTTTAAATCTGTAAAACTTTTTCGCTTTAGCTCTGTGATACACAAATAAAGAAAGGAAGTCAGGGTCATGACCCAGTTCTGGAACGAGTCCAGCATGTGTCTTGGATCCCTAGATCATCCTAACAAAACAAGGAAGAACTGTGAGCTTTTAACAACGCACAAAAATCTCTTGTCGACCGCCACAATAAAGGACAATTAAACAAAACTAGCCATCGGTGTTTATGGCAAAGTGAAAATATCTATCAATTTAAACTATCGGCTCCAGTGTAAAGCTGGGCTGTGATATGTGTAAACGGAGCATTAGGCCTTTCTTCCCTTTCCTACAGCCTCACCCCCTCCCTTCGAGCATGACATCCTTAATATCTGTCATTGCAAATAAATACAAATAATTGATTGCCCTTCAAGATCTTATTATGTTGATGTATTGTGAAACTACAACAAAATATGAATAAAGCTACAATTTAGACTTTGTGAGTCAATAGTGTTCCTTTTCCTACATTGTTTGTATTTACATTAATATTGTTATTTTTTTTTTTAATCAAGAATACACAGCTAATAGACGCTATAGGTAAACTTACATTTTACAAAATTTTGAATGCGTATAAATAATAGTTTTTATGTACTGCTGGCTGTCACAAAATATTAATTGTATCACCATTTAATTCTTAAAGGAGCTTAAGTGTTAAAATAAATTCTTAAGCGTTAACTATAATTGCTGTATTATATTGACGATACGTTCAAGACTTTAAAAATGATTAGTGAGAAGAAATAATTTTCCTAATTTTACTTGTTCACTGAAATTATTATCAGAGAGCTCTGCAAAATATATACACTTACGTGCCTATTACGAGGTGCTTTTTAAAATGACGTTTACAGATAAATAGGCTAAAGCTAGCACACATACCGTTTTCTAGATTTTATTAAAATAATCCACGTTTCTTTACTGTACAAACACACTGAAATATTAAAATAGATGTTTAGAAAATGAAAACTTACCTGAAGTGAATAAAACGATGGCCTTTAAACAGCTGTATTCAGCAGAGTCAACGTGCAAAGCTTTGAGCTTTTCTACTTGTTCTTGGAAGATCCTAATGTGGTCCATAAAGGCGACCACTCTGTCCGCAGACATGGGGGAGGCATGGAGCCCAGCCGCCGCCAGAAGTGGAGCCACATGGAGCGGCATGGAGCACTGAGCAGCGTTGAGCACAAACAACTCACTCCAGGTCAACCTCAAAAGGGCAACCTGGTCGGTAATTTGGAGGTCTGGGAAGAAGGGAATATTCCTGGCCCACTCTACCGCACTAAACAGCATCCTGGCTGCCAGTTCACAAATGTTCTCGATGCCCATGATGTTGTTGGGCTGCATGCATTGACTGCCATACCGAGAAGTTGGGTAGGGCTCCGCTCGTAGTAGTAGAGAGATATATCCGGATAAGTAGGAATGGCAGTGCAGTGGGTCCCCATTTGTCAAGGCGAACTGACCATGGTGTGGCTGTGTGGGTGGCATCCGTCCCCTTTGCACGGCTGCAGTAAAAAGAGAAACTGTAGATATTGATGCTTGAATTCTACAACAACAAAATATAGCTTGACCTTGTTTCTACTTCACTTGGTGTGTTGTTACCACACAATTTGTTTACAGAACTACACCAATTGCATTAATACAATCAATTATTATGTCACCTGACACGTGCAGAACTTTAAGACTATCATTGTGGCCTTCATGATTCTACTGTTAAGTCTAATAATAATAAAACAAATAATAAAAAATAAACTAGGTTCACGATATGCTCACAATAATATTCTGCACCGTGCACTGTACACACAGAAAATAATTATAGACAAATCTTATGCTTTACTTAACAGAAAAATAGATATTGGCAATTGTTTAAATTTTAGTGTACTTGTCAAATAATTTGTGTTTCACAATAAACAACACGAGTCCAGTGAATACATGCACAAAGAAAGACATGAATGCTAACCCTTAACCTATTTAGCTAGCGACAGAGTCAGTTCTGCTGTCTATCGAGAATCTGCGAGCGAACTGGTTGTCTGGCGGAACGTTTATTCAAATAAACACTAGCATAAGCTCAACAGTGATTATTTTTTTACTTTATATCGGAGAAGAGCAATGTAGATTGCGGTCGATCTGGAGCCTAGTGTGTGTGTGTGTATGTGATTTTGACGCTGCCTCTCCATACTCCCTCGCCATAACCGCACGGCATATCTGCAGTGATATTATTTAAAAAATCAAGACGAATGCTGGTGTTTTCGTCTCCGAATAAAAGTGGTGATCTGTTTAACGTTGCGAACATGTAAAATGCGAAATAGTCGCTTGAGAGAGTGTGTTCATTATTCGAGCACTACGGGCGCCGAGATACCGCTCAGACTCGAGCGCTATAGGCGGTTCCTTCGCGTGCTGTGGTCGGGCAGACTGAGAGAGAAGAGTCGGGGATAAAATACAGGGGGACGTAACATGCACGGTTTAATCAGGCTAAATACAAAAGACAAAGACAGCAGTAAAACAACAAAAATCCGAATACCTTCCCGTCTCATGCCAACTTTGAGGCATTTTTTGAGGCGGCAGTACTGACACTGATTGCGATGGTGCTGGTCAATGGGACAATTCCTGTTGGCACGGCATGTGTAAGTGAGGTTCCTTCGTACGCTCCGTTTGAAAAAGCTTTTACACCCCTCGCAAGTGAACTGGCCATAGTGTTTGCCGCTGGATTTGTCCCCGCAAACCACGCACTCTATGTGCTGTGGCTGCTGCTTTTCCGACTGACTCTGCGTCGTCTGGTTCGTCGGGGTGGACTGTGTGTTGTTGTTCGGGGGTCCTTGAACGGGTGTCTGAGGGGTCGGAGGGGCAACCTGAGAGGCCGTCAGACCCAGCTGGCCTGGTTGAGGGGTTGGAAGGGATAGTCCTCCTTGGGCTTGCGATGAGAGGGTGCCCTGGGTCTCGGCCACATCGTCCTGGGAGCCTCTCCACACTACCATTGCCATATCTATCAGTCAACGTTAAAAAAACTTTTTGTTCCCCGTTTTTGGTTTCGGAATGCTTTGTTTCAAAAAATAACAACGCAGCACGGTGCCTTTATCACTTAGGAAGGTAAAATAAATAATTCAGGATCGGCACGGTCGCTTAGAGTCTGAATGTCCGTTCAAAGTTGCGCACCGACGACACACAGTAGTCTATTTCTTGACTGAAATCGCGTTACCTGGCATGTGGTTAAAACTGAAGCAAAGACAAGCCGAATAGCAGCCTTGCTCTTAGAGGCCAAGTCCAGGGGCACTTGCAGTCATCCATCCAGTAAACCCATCAAGGAAAAAATGGGAAATAAACACGGCGGAAGAAGATACGAACAGAGCAGGACAGATAACTTCACGTGTGTAGCGATGTTCGGACGCACAGAAACACACAGCTTTCAACGATACTTGCGACACGCGAGAAGTTCCAGCGTAAAGTCTTGAAGAAAACCAACAACTGGCAAAAAAATATTGCCGCTTCTTCCTTTTCTTCAGATGAGGTAGCGCTAGCAGCCGCGCGCAGTTGCAGCCTGTGCTCGAGTCAAATATGAAGTCAACTCTCCGGCAAGCAGGACTGATAATAAAACAAAAAGATCACAACCTATAGAACCTCCTTCATGCGCGTAAAAATAATAAGAGAGAGAACAGAGAATCAAAGTGATCAAATATGTTAAAAAGGGGGAGGTTAGGAAGTGACTGCGATTTGTAGGCGCTGGGCTGGCAGAATGCTTTCTCTCTGATCAGCTCACTGAGCTCTCTATATAGTGAACTTTGACACGACTGCTGCAACTTAGCACACGTTACCATGGAGATGAGTTGCCATATATGGAAAGTGACTGTGTTTGACTGGTCAGAGCTCACGGACCTCCCCCTGAACCCTATTGGCTAGTCGGCACTTGTGCTACTTGGTTCTTTGCCAAAGCCAGGAATAAGGGTCGAGGAGCCGCTTGGTCCTAAAGAGAGTAGAACACAGTTCGTTGGAAAAATGATCGCAATATATGTGTTCTTTATTTTTATTTATTTGAATTAAAATCCACGATCGCCATATCTTTTAAAGCCGCTTTACACACCATATAGGTCCGAGGTTTAAAAAAAAATCAGTATTATGCAAATTGAAATGTTATTTAAAAAAAATAATAGGCTACCATCCCTCTTATGTGACAACAACAACAAAATAATATCTTTGTGATAATGATATTTCTGTCATTAGATTTTTGATTTTTCAATGTATGTTACATGCAATGCATAGGCTACCTTTTTGTTACACTTATATAGACTGGGCGCAACGTATATGATTTGGTCAGTTTCATTAATCCATTTATCTGCATTAACGCCCCATTATAAATCACATAACTGCGTATCATTTATCAAGTCAATAATGTACTGACAAATACATTTTAAACACAGACCGTCCACGGGGGAACAAGCAATTTACGCGAAAGCCTACTGGTGTAAGTTTAAGTACTTACACTGTAATATGTCAAAGATATATACGAAACTCTACTTTGTTAGCAATAAAGGAAAAAAAAATCTCGCTAAATTCATTGAAAATCAACAAGAGTCACACTGTGTGCAGGCTATATTTTCTGTGAATATTGCAGTTGTTTAATTCTATCAGAACATGAATAGATTACATATTTATGTTGCGTTTGTTTTATATACCAACCCAATAATTTTGTCCAAAATACCTATTGTGTTGGGATATTACGTATAGGTCTTTAATTTAAGTCGAATGACTTTACGTATATATGTCTTCAGAATCCAAAAAAGATATTTGATGATAACTGACGTTCAAACCGTTATTCACACAATTTACAGGCTTACTTAAGGAAATCAGCACCGATTGCCACATATGCTATTGTTTTCTTCCGTTCTAATCATGACTAATAGCAATAAAGAGATGAATATTAGTTTCTTTTTTTTTTTTGAACACTTATAATACATTGATTTATTCCTACGTGTATCGAAGGTTAAGCGGCCCTCAACACAGTATATTTTTATAAGGAGATTACATTCAGCGAGCTATCATATAACAAAAGAGAATTTTAGGATTACTGTTCTTTTAGGGCCTTGGCAGGCTACAGATATCTTAGTAAAGTTAATAAAATATGCCACAACTTCCTCTAATGCATCACTGTGTGTTTTTTTTTTTGTGTGTGTTTTTTTTTAAAGCATTAAAACGTTAAAAAAATCATGCAAACATAAGATGAATGATGCTCATTGACAAAGCAGAAGCCCAGAAGTCTTATGTTAATTGCCATAGATGTTCACTGGGAGCCTCGGGGTGGTCAATTGAGGTGTCTCCCTTTTCGCTCCTCGGGTTATAAGTCAGAGCACATTTTTTTCAAAAGCACGCTTGTTGAAGTCTACTTTCTGTATCACCAGGGGTTGTCGGAGTTGGGTCCACTGCAAAACGTACAGTGCTAAATCACAGCATATGCTGCCTCGGAGGAAAATGCTGAAGACTGGACGTACAACAGTATATGGGCGCCCCCTAGCGTTTGGATTATTTCTGCTGAAATCGCTCTTTAAGGTGGAAGAGCCATCTTAAATGGAAACTACATCGGTCGCTCGCCTCTCACATACACCAAAGTAACATGCGCCTATTTTAATCTGATTAATGCTTTTGAGATTTCCTTCTAATTGACTTGGACGTTGCAGAGGTGCGCTTGTAGGTCTCTTCCACACATTTTCTCCACAGTGTTGTTCACGCACGGGAGTATTGCAGCGTTTCGGTTAATTTTGGCCAGTTTATTGAAACGATCAAAAGTGAGCACCGTACCTCATCTCTGACCATTCAAAAGCCTGTATGTGAACAAGACAGCCGAAAGCAATACCGCAGAAGTAAATTATAGCGAACCGATGCAAAGTGGATTTTACTCCAAGATCAAGGTAAGTGTTCGTATTTTTACACTTTAACTTGCGAAGCCACGAATGTCTCGTATTTGTTTTTTCTTTTTTAAAGCAAGAATACGACTAGAAAAGACGCAAAGAGAGACATGCATGCAATACACCAACATCACTGCTCTAATATCTGCAAAATTATAGACAAAGACCAAAAAGAAAGAAATAATAATAAAATAAAAAATAAAATAATGCGTATTAACTTGCGATGATTATATAATGAATGGAATGAGTGTTCCGCTCAAGGATGCGTTTGCTGTAGATGCATGTTCATTTTAAAATAATTTTAATCAATATTGTGAATGAATTCACAACACAAAAAACAACCAGGTTCACTTTAACATACATATTCCAAATAATATGTACATGCCAAGTGATGTTTGACTCTCAACAATTATAGCCCAAACATACCAAATGCATATGACGTTGATTCGTCTTCCCCGTGATGCATCCTCTCCTATATGAAAAATATACTTAGTCTTCTCTTTCAGTGCGAATTAACCCTCTGTTTGGAAGTGGAATCAACGTTTCGTCTTCCACTGACGGATTTATACACAAAAATGCGGCTCTCTGTTTATTTGAATGATTACTAAAACTTTAGGGAGGGAAAAAAGACAAACCGACAAGCAAAATCGGTCAAACTTTTCAGCGACGCTTAAATCACATGTTAATATTTAGTACATATCCTAATAGAAGGACAGTCGTGTTGATGACTTTGAAGATGGAGATTTTTTGTTTTGATTTTGTTTAAAAAAAAAAAAAAAAATGTCAGAAGATGCTCCTGTGCGTCTTTTTCTTTTCCACAGAAAGTAAAAAGCCTCCTCAGTGCAGCTGCTTTGTGTGGGCTGTGTGATTGGGGGAGGGAGGGGGTGAAGTCAGGAGAGACACCTGTCTGTTTATGTGCAAACTAGTAACAGTGATATGCCTTTGTCGCTTTTTCAATGGTTAAGTCCAAAGTGAGGACTTTATTAGATCAATGAATTTCTATAATTGATGTAATAAACCTTTACCGTTATGTAAATATTGTTTTAATATATCATTAACTTCATGAAGAGGCACAATCATAAATCTACAAGAATGCACATGAGAACATCCCATCAGTAAGGGTTTGATACTTAGACTGCTGGTGTCTGAATAAAAACAATGCAAACAGCACTTCAGAAAACGCTGCTGGTAGCACGCAGTCGTAATACGTCTTCAAGCTAAAGCCTACTGCATTCACAAGTGACGTCAAATTGCCGTATAGCAGACAATTATGGTTGAAGTAGAGTAATTCCGTCAATGCCTAATAGGTTTTAAGAGTTGTGTACGCATGGCGCTGTAATTGTCTATTCTGCTATGCCAACTATAGCTAGATACACAGGAGAGTCAAGTTTCAGGACTAAATAGTAGCTAATACAATCTAGATTAACAAAGTGTCATACATATACAACCATTCAATAGGCATTTAAGCAATAAATAAATAAACAAACAAACAAAAGGACGCCTGTATTCATGCCACATTATTTAATGTCTACCAGCATTTCCAACGCAAAGCCGTAAAGACACTGAATTATATTAATATACAGTCTCAATACAAAAACCTCAAATGTGACACAAGTAGCTAATTACATGAAGTACATTTCATTAAAATTCCCAAAACAAAGTTTTATTCTCTAGGTTATTTGTTCCACCTCTGAAAGATCACAAAATAAAAGCAAACGCCACTAGCAACCGAGCAGAAATGAATCACTTTGCACTTAAAAATAGCCTGCAATCGTGGTTGCGCCGAAGGAACTTTGGACAAGAGCCGTTTTCAAGCAACTTGATGTTGATCAGTAAAGTGCAAGCAAAGTCGTCCTGGTACATTTATCATTGTAAAACGCACTGCACAAGAAAGAGTCCTCACACACAGAGCTCAGCAAGCGTTCACACACACAATAGCGCTCCCCCATCGGGACCTCCATCGATTAGGACGAGACACTACACTAAATATTTACTGATCACACACAAATAGCAGGATCTTTAACGATTTTCCATGGCTGGGACGCGAAGAAAGGGGTAAATCACTTTATTATTGTTTGTAAAGTAAAGTACGCACGCTGGGACACGGGTGTGTAAGATGTGACTCCTGTAAGAGGAGTTATACGCGAATAAATCGATAGACATTGAATAAGCAAAGCCAAATATCCAACCCGCAGCAAATATCTCAGTCATCAGCCGACTACATATATAACTAAACGTTAAACCCTAAAAGAAACAGCTCAACTCTGCTTGATGAACTAGTATATAAAATGTTATATCGAACATAAAAGTATACTTTTTTTTCTTAGTTTTTATTAAACACTCATGGTACATTTGTTTTGTTCGTATTAAGTCGCGGGCATGATAGGCTATAGTAATTCTCAAAAGCTTTGCGAGCGCAGGTTTAGGCGCAGGTGTCTATTGCGCTTTGATGGGTTGGAAGAGGAAAGTTCACCCTAATCTTATCGCTGCCTCCACCGTATCCTTCAAGCAAGAGATAGAGGGAATCTGACCCTCGGGTCACTGAGATCCCGGCCTGATTAACCCTTACGGACCCAGCACGGAGCAAAGGTTAACCAGGCTAATCAACACGAGGAGACTGATTAAGGCGAAATCTGAAGTCAGAAATACATAAATATAAATAATTTGAAATATCTAACTATTACCGAAAAATGTAACAAAATAGCATCTCACAAATTTTAAGTTATTACAGATAATTGGATGCATCATGCTAATGAAGAACTCACATATGTACGCTTCAAGATGATCATATTACACCAAGACGTAACACTGGTCTCTATAATTTAGTTTTAACTTTTATTATTATTATTATTGTTGTTATTATTATTATTATTATTATTATCGCTGCTGAATGCTGACCTGTGGTTTTCATTCCTGGTCCTGGGAAGCCACAGCACTGCACATTTTGTCTCTCTGATTTGAAGGATTGAAAACCACTGGATCAGACGGTGTGGTTTAAAACGTGTCCAAACGAGCAAGTAATAGACCTGTCAGCTGGTGTGGTTGCAGTCTATATAGCACATCTGTTGTGACGGTGAAGCGTTTTCTGATATTTCGCAGTAATTAGCAATTACAATTCTCTTGGCCAAAACAACAATAAATTTGCGTTTGAAAATTAGCCGTTTTTATTGATTTTACTAGATGTAAAGGAAGCATTGTTAATTTATTTTCAGACTGATTACACTTGTAAACATACAATGTGTGCACATATTCTTGCTTTGAAATTTGTAATAATAGTTTTAATAGCCTGTTAGTATCTTAAATATGAGTATAAACAACACCAATATTTGTAATGCTATGGAACATTTTATTTTATTTACATAAACTAATTAAGTATAAACAATTTTTTAAAACACCAACTTCACAAAGTCAGTACAGAAAAACTTAGCCTGTCAACTTTCTGGCAGTCTAAAATGTACATGACAGGTAACATGAAATGTTTTCATAAACTAAATATATTTTTAACAGTGGATGCAGTCAGAACTTTCACTAAAGCAATTAAATTATGCCTGCTGGCACTATTGCTCAGTTCCATTTGTATGTATTTTTACTACTAAAAAGAAAGACACTTCAGCATGTTTAAAAAATCTGATTATGATTATTCTCAATACATTAATCCAAAATAACACAGAAAACTTTTGAAGTGTTTTCTCACGCAATCCTGCCGTTTTTATTGTTTGTCATTTAAATGGATCTAAAAAACTCCCCTTGACATATTCTTCCAACTCATTGAAGAAAATCTCATATCGGTTACGGGCAAATTGAATAGGATTATGGTTTTATTCTCTACAGAAGCCTGGCTCTGTGCCCAAATATGGTGTAATTTGTTCAGCATTACCTTCAGTCTTAAAACAACACCATTGCCCTGGGAATTCAGAAGACTGACTGCTTCTTCACAGGACAAGAAGTTCTCGCTATGTATTTCACTCTAAGACAAGAACATGGACCAATTGTTGCCACAGTCCATGAAAAAAGATCTTATGAACGTATAGCCTACACCCATATAGCCTAGACTTCAAAATGTAACTGTGTGGGAAGCCTTTCAATGTCCTTTTCTTGTTTCATATAGCGTAGCAATAATACCAGACTGCAGCGAGACTGAAGGGATACTCATGACCTGTTACACAAAGTGTTGTAGTGGAACTGAAGTAACTGTACTACAGAATAAAACATAAAGAAGATGTAAAGATAAAAAAATAAAATATTTCAAAACTAACTTCTGTCATTAACCTGATATAATGCTCCCGCAGTATGTGATAAGGGATTGTGTAAATTGTTCACCATATGCAGTCAATCTAAAACAGGCAGAGTATGATTATGAATGAAGATTTCGAAGTGATTATTTCTATTTGTATTCCACAGTTGGGCTGTGTTGTGTGCATGGCATTAGCAAATATTTTTGTTGGTTGTTACTGATTGCAAGCTATGACATTAATGGAAGGGTCACAAAAAATAATCATTGATAAATTTGCAAATTTATTTTTTTTTCATACATTTTTATAAAAAAGGAAAACAGTTATTTAATTAGATTTTTGCCAGTTAAATTCTTATCAAAAACACCCTTTGCTGTAAGTGTGTGTACAAGTCTCTGTGTGATTGATTCATTCAATTGGAGCAGGTTACCCTCTCCCTGTCTATTTCTGTTTGCCCTAAGGGCCAATCTAAGAAGCCAGCAGAATCATGATAGATCACAGAGTTCGATTCTCCAATGATGGATTACAGTGTCAATTCAAACAGCAAAAGCTTAATTTGTTTAAATAATCTCGTTTTAGACCGAATGGCAAATTTCCATTTTCCAGTTCACATTAAAATCAAAATACCTTGTGTAACAAAAAATGTGATGCAAAAAATATATACTTCCATGCTATATTTACACATGTATGTTATTAGTATTGTGCATTTATTTTTCAAATTGAATCATCATCATATTCATCCTTTGTTAGTCACTTTACATACCCTAAATAAAAACAAATAAGATACAATAGGTATAATTTTGTTTCTACTGACTACTTAAACTATAATCAACTGTTCGAAACTATAGGTAGAATGCGACGTTCTGGCAGACTAGCTGTGCATTGTCTCAGACCTCTGCAGGACTGTGACGAGGGCAGAGGACACGGCCGCTGTGGGAACTAAAGAATGCCGAGTGGTGACGCTGACATCAACACCAGTGCATGATGGGAGGAAGAACTTCACGCCAAGATCTCACAATGACAAAGCAGGGAAGGTAGGCCTTAATATATGCTTTTGAACCACTGGAGCAACTAACCTGTAATAGATTCTTTTATAGGCAAACGGATCATTGGCTCCAGTGACAACGACAGCTTGAAATCAACTATGTACGTATTGTAATTCTCCGAATACTGTTATGATGTATGATTAAATAATGCAACTCGGTGAGAAGAAGCACTGTATTTTTCTAAAGATGGATGCACTGAAAGAAAATCTTAGAAATGTTTAATTATCAGCTGTATAATAATTTCTGCCAAAAGCAGAAGTAAATAAACATGGGTCTTATATACATGTTGTTTGTTATTATTAAATATAGTTTACTATCTATCTATCTATCTATCTATCTATCTATCTATCTATCTATCTATCTATCTATCTATCTATCTATCTATCTATCTATCTATCGTTTATGTGCAGTTACATAAAAAGTACATCTTTATCCATACGAGGGATTCGTCCTCATACCTTTCTGGTGAAGTCTACAGCATTCCGATTTTAAATATAAAACTTTAGTGAAAAATGTCATTTCGAAAATAACTAAATGTTGGTTATAGCACAGCTCTAAATCTTTATTTAATGTGGAGTTGTAACTGACGTTTTTATAGCAAAAATTACCATAAAAGTTTCCATTTCTTTAGCTGTTATGAACAATTATAGATAGACATTATTTTCCACATATACTCTTCTGCATTTACTGTACCAGTCTGGATTTAATCACCGGCCACTAGACTAAACCCAAGTTATTAGGGAATATAAATGTTTTCAAAAGTAATCAAACAGCCAAAGCAGAAGAAAAGAGATGAGAAAGACAGAAAGAGGGGGAGAGAGAGAGTGTACTTGCTGTCTGTAATTGAAGGCAGCTTGTTTTCTAATGTGGATTACTGAGACGTGGGTAAAAGTTTGCGTTCGCACTTATACCTCACATGCTTCAGAATATATTATGAGAAGAATTTTTGAGTAAAACTTATGTTGACACTAAAGTCTTCATGAAAGCTTGTGGGAGTAAACGATTTAGGAAAATATCTTTATTTAACCCTTTTACAAAAATCTAAGTCTTAAAGTTTAATTGTTTGACTTTTAGAGTACGTAATGGCACGTTTGAAACTAAACAGCTAAAATGCCACTTCAACAGTACTAGATACAAAAACTGTTTGCAAGAATAAAGTCTCTGACATCACAGATGATCTTGTCACTCAGCTGATCCAGATCATGCAAATAATTTAGTCTTTCAAGTTAAATATAAGCAGATACAACACTAATTAGTATTCATGGTTTTTAACATAAATTTGAAATTTTTAATTTTGAATTCAACTAACAAATGAAGTTATTCATGTACACAAACAACTAATAAGGTACAAAAGAGCTAAAGGCGCACCCTAAATAAAAATGTGCTTTTCACTGCACTCAAAGTGTATAAGTGCAGAAAAATATATACGTTTGTATTGAACATTTATGGAGCAACAGATTTTGAGTGAAAATAAATCATACAAGTTGTTCATTTTGTTTAAAAATCTTTGCACAGGGTAAAAGGCTTACAGTATTGACACAAATATTTTAGCTAAAACGTTTTATATATATATAAATATATATGTCTAAGTTAATACTTGTTCAAAACAACCACTTTAGCAAAGTTTCTACTATTTTCTGCCTATAAATACAAAAATTTAATTTTGTTCAATAAATATACTGTATATATATAAGACATATTTTAAAAACAGAAACAAAACCATTTTAAAATGTAAAGATTCTGATAGCATTAAAGGAGATCCCATAGTAATTGAATACAGATTTACAGTAGTAACAACAAATTATATTTTATTATATATGTGATATGATTAATATCATGTTTTTAAATATGATGGTTTCATTCTAAACATGGTGATTATCTCTAAGATGGGCATCCAACATAATATATAATATTTGCCATCTGAATCTAACAGTGTCATGTCAACAAATAGAAAAGTCAACCTTCTATTAATTATCGTGTTAATTATTGTGCCTTTTAGGCACAACAGCAGGAGCGCTTTTTATCCCAAATACAATATTTTTTACATATTTACATACTTTTACATATTCTTTTGTTATTTAAACTGCTGCTTTAATTATCTTAAACAAACCTGAAAATCATTAAGAAGACCTTTGTCTCAGGATATATTAAAAAAAAAAATTAGCAATTCTCATCTACATCATTTTTAAAAACACCAAATATTCAATCAAGCAAGCACAAAATTGACTTTGCACTGCTGCCTGTGATTGCATCAAAGATCAGGAAAATTTGCATGTGTATCTTGAAAAGTGGATGTTTTGGAAAGTGATACACTACGTTTTTCTGCCATCTAGTGGTTTAGAGGAAAATAATATCAAAGGCACCGTTTACCCCTGGGCGCCATTAGCTCCGTAGTACCCTACTATTTATATATATATAAAATAGTATAAAATAATATATAAAAATTTCACATGCTGTAAATATTTGTGAAATCTGCTAGCAATTTCTTAGATTTTTATTTTTTATTTTTTATGTTTATCAGTTCCTTAAACACTCACTAAATGCAAATCTAACTGCTTAATCGGAAATCCTTTACTAAAATATGCCGGCAATGTACGTAGATTCATATATAAATATATTAAATGTAAGGAAGAATGGAGACAGCAAACAGAGCTAGTGCGAGAAATGAACTAAACCACACACACTGGCAGTGGTAAGGCAGAGAACACTCAGCACAAGATTTAATGAGTGCTGAGTTGTTGTGGTATTTGCAACGCGGCCAAAAAAGCTCAGCTATGTTCAGGAAGCATGTGAAGTGTCTGCAGTGAAAAAACGTTGTCAAACAAGATTTGGGATCAATTACCCAGACAGAGAGTGTAATGTTTATGTGAGCCCCCTGAAAGAAACGGTGTCCGGGTAAACTTCAGCTGCAGGCCCTGAAGTGCTCATGTAACTGGCTCTTGAAGTTTTCTCTAAGGACGTTTGTTTTGTCACCTCCATTAAGAGCTGTTTGGTCCCAACAACGTAGCGCTACTCTGCTTCCTCTTGCCCTGAAGAAAGAGGTTTAAAAAACGGGACATTAATTCAGGCTGTGATATAACTGACAAAAGTAACGTAACAATTGACAATTCTCAAATTTAATGACAGGTGAGATTCTAAAAATGCTTTTCATTTTAAAGTGGATATTGTGAAAGGTATATAAAATAACTGAAGCTTTTTTGTCTTCAAGACTGTACTTCATGTGATGGCTAATTATTAAATAATATCATACAAAGCAGAGTTCCAGTTCCTCTTGGCAGAGGACCAAATTTAACACTTTAGTATCTGTGCTTTTATTCCGTGCTGTGGTTAGAATTTCAACATGACCAAACTTGTTCTAATGTCGCTATAAGGAAATAGGGTGATACATTTTTGATGTTTATTTAACATTAAAAAACTCAGGTTTTTAGATGTTCTTTTAACAAATAAGTGCTATTTCATAAAAACTACAATCTTTGATCTTGGTTTGAAAGGTTTAAGCATAAAGCATTTAAGCATTAAGCATTTAAGTTGAATAGCAAGTAGTGCCTGAAGCAGAATAAGGAGAAGTACAGAAGACATAACAATGTAAATAAATGTATCAGTCAGATTTCCGCATCCTCTGAAAACACAGCCAGATGTTTCTACCTTTTGAATCGTTTTATACATTGAGGCTTTCTAAAGAGACACCTTTCAACACATTTTCACCTATTGCACCATTTGAGGAAGGTCCTTCCAACAGAACTTCAGAAGGAAAAGTCAGAGTTGTGGCCTCACTACGAGCCTCTGCCCATATGGTAAGTTGCAAACAAAAGCATCTGCATTCCATTCAGCAAGAGTAAGAGGTGTGAATGTCAGCGAGACAGGGCACTGGGTCAACGCTTACAACATGTCAAGGAAGCGCTGTTGTATTACTGCATGGTTCGAATACTACACGGTAGAATGTGTGAAAAGAAACCTGCTTTTCTGTTGTTTTTCACAGCTTGAAAACAAACGACGCACTCTGCTTTTGTTCAGCTAAAGCGCTTGACAGAAAGCATAATAACATTTATCCAGACGTAACATAACCCGAAGTTTCACAACAGTTACGCCTGTAGCATTTTATTTATAAACGCACAGGAAAATCAAGTGCGATTTCCACATGATACAATGCGCTGTGTCAGTCCGTAGACAGCGATAGTGAGCGGTAAATCTTTACAAGGATAAATGATAGCTCTCCAGGCAACAGTTGAACGTTGTAGCGCATAATGTAATATATTTTGCTTTGGTTTCAGAAAATTAAATCTGTGGTTCACCTCAAAGGGCCTCGCAGCGTGGACTTCCTATTCTAAGAGTAACTTTTATGGTTTCATGGGATTCCTATGTCTTCTAAATGCCTCAATATACAATGGGACTACAGCATATAAAACATGTTTGGATACTATAAAAGACTTTCCACCCTAGTGTAGGACAAATGAACGTAAGTATGTCATCTTTCACAAAAGGGCAGACAGAAACTAGGGGTGCATTTGAAATAACATATACTGTAATAAAATACATTGTGCAGTAGGGCTGCATGATTTGGGGAAAAATTGTTGCTGCACTTTTTCTGATAAAAATTGTCATTGCAAATCAAATTGTAATTTAATTTTTATTGTTATTTTTATTAATTTGGCCAAAAGTCTGTGATTATATGTGACTCTAGACCACAAAACCAGTCATAAGTAGCATGGGTATATTTGTAGCAACAGCCAAGAATATATTTTATTAATAAAACTATCGATTTTTCTTTTATGCCAAAAATCATTAGGATATTAATTAAAGATCATGTTCCTGGGTCACATATGTCAATATGTGCATAAAATAATAATAATTATAACAATAATTTATTAAATGAAAATAAATAAATGAATAAGAGCATATGAAATATGTTATTTAATTTACATTAAAAATGTAAAATTACAATACTAATAGCTATGTACTAGTTACTAATAGTGTTAATTTTCAAAAGTTAAAGCACTGAATCTTTATTTTGGTGGGTGGAGCAGAATTTACTGCAAATCAAGCCACTTTGAGGTGCTGTAAACACTGGCAGATAAAATTTTTTTAAAAAAGCATATTTTTATTTAAATGGCAGTTAGGCCATTTTTTTTTTTTTTTTTTTTTTTTTGATTATTTGTGTAGCCCTGGTGTGCATGTATGTTTTCAGATGATCTTTTTCAGATAAAATACACTCTAACAAACT
>JAHKKF010535014.1:0-12309 GCA_019740295.1 Labeo calbasu | reverse complement strand
TAGACAGAGATAAATAACAGATGGATGGATAAATGGATTAAATGGTGTGTCCCCAAAAGTGATTAATTTCTTTTAATTCAACAAAAATTCAATGAACTATCATAGATCTGTTCTTGTAAGCTTTTGAAAGCCAAGGTAACCTTCTACACATTCATATAAGGTCTAAAATCTGGTATACCGTAAACGTGAAACCATACACACAACAGCAGGTAATATGGTGCATCTGGTAAGGAAGATCAGTAGCTGCATAAATGGCATGAGACACAGGTTTAGATGAGGTCATCTGCTCTCTTTCCAGATCAAGAAAAAAAGACGAACTCAGCATCTGTCATTTCACTAAAGCAGAAAATCACCAGGACCACTGCGAGTCGAGTCTATTTTTAGCAATAATTATGCAATCATTCCATGCATGCTAGAGCCAAAAAGAATGATATGGCCTTTAAATGAGATTTCCATCATATGCACACACACACACACACGCTTTGCCTGGCCTGGAGTTGGCAGGGTCTGCTGATATGATCACCCCAGGGTCTGTGCTATCTGACAGGCTTATCATCCAACACGCTCACAAGATCAATCAAAACTACATGTTTCTCTGTCTTTCCCTTTTTTCGTTCCACACCCATCGCATTTCATCAGCAAGGAGCATTGTTCAAAAAAAGGCTCCGGGACAGGAAGATGGATGAGAGTCTTCTGAGAGAGAGACAGGGGATGTGGCCCAACAGTGACGATGCCAATAAGGGAGACCTTGGTTCAGGCAGCAGTGTGAAGCATCCTTACACACATACACACTTGAAACTCAATCTTACACACTCACAAAAGCCAGCTTCTTTTGGCAGGTCTCTCTAAAGGTTGCCCTCCATCTGGAGGCCCATTAAACTTGAAGGCTGTGATACACTGACTGCCCAATTCACTCGCACAGATCCAGACCCATATGGTTGTTAGTGCTCTCGGGACCAACACTTCCTCTGACCCTCGATGGCCACTGTAGGGGGCGCAGAGGTAAACTAGTGCCAGCTTTTCCATGTTAAATTAAAAATCAAGATCTTTTGGAACAAGTTGAATTAAATAGCAGATGGAACTGACGTAATTCCTAGAGTTCTGCTTCTCTGTTTTCATATATCTGAAATTTGTGAAACTGCAGATGAGCGTCTGAGTGAGAGTAAATGAGTGGGAGGTGATATCTTTCGTTCTCCTCCCATGCTGATCCACAGACTGGAAATTACACTGAGCATCTGTCCCCATAAGGGATCCTGACCACGGCCATAAACTGCACTGCTCCCATGAGCCTCAGTGTTTCAGCTCGACTGAGTGAAATAGCCTCCATCACCTCATGCTACTACAGATCCGCTGATCAGCAATTACTAGAGGTTTAGCGATTACTGGGGAAATAAATGCATTTACATCTAGTTGCCTGACTCTGTGTACCTTATAGCAGTAGATCAATTTTCAGCACAGGATAAAATCTTTAAGTAAAATCAGAGTTGCCATAGTAACAACGTTAAGTCATAAGTTCATTATACTAGTTTGACCATCTTGAATTGCTGGTGAAGAAAATCAAGCTGAAAAGCTCATACTATAGTAGAGTAGAAAAGACTAATTATAGTGCTATATTATAAACAAAAATATATTATTTATTAATATAAACACATACTGCTGCCCAAAAAGAGTCAACTAATCATTAAATCCAAGGATTTACATATTTTTTACATAGTTTTTACAGTTTCTTTAATAAGTGACCATTTGCACATGCAGATATCCTATTGTTAAAGGCATAGTTCATCCAAAAATGAAACTACTCACCCTCATGTCGTTCCAAACCCCTAAGGTCTTCGTTCATCTTTGGAACACAAATAAAGACATTAAGATATAATCTGACAGCTTTTGGACTCTGCATAGACAGCAACACAACTGACATGTTCAAAGGGCAGAAAGGCAGTAAGGACATCAATAAAATAGTCCATGTAACATCAGTGGTTCAATGTTATGAAGCTACGAAAATACTTTTTGTGCACAAAGAGAACAAAAATAACTTCATCCAACAATTTCTCATAGCTTCATAACTTTACGGTTGAACCACTGATGTCACATGGACTATTTTAACAATGTCCTTACTACCTTTCTGGGCCTTGAAGTGTATGTAGTAGTTGCATTGAACAGAGGTCTTACTGGTTTGGAACGGCATGACGGTGAGTAATTAATGACAGAATTTTCATTTATGGGTGAACTATCCCTTTAATTCCTAGGGTTCACATACTTTTTTCACAATAACTGTGTATTAATAAGCACCCACCCACTCACAGGTATTTGCAGTCTTGTTTTCCACAGCAGTGCAGAAAATAAGGCTTGGTTTCTTAAAAGCTATCATTTTGAAAAATTACCTCATATCATCGAATGTTACCCTATTAAATCACAATGACATCACATATTACATCACATTGGATAAACAGCAGAGATTTTGCCAGTTTCATCCACCAGCCAAATTAAGGTGAAATGGCTCAGACCTTACAATCCAAAACTTGATCTTGCTGACAGAACACAAACACTCAACCAAGCCCTCCGAGACTGAGAGTAAGAGAGAGAGGGAAAGAGTGCAGGAGTATGGGTCTTTGTAATGTGGCTAACAAAGAAAGAAGAATACATTTCCATGGTGAGCCCGTTGAGGGGCGAACACTCACACTAAACTCATAAATCTCACAGACGACCACCAGGGCTAACAGGGCTGTGCTGCCAAGAATAGTGTCAAAAATTGTCAGGGGGCGTGAAATTGCAGCGTAGGCGTGTGTTTGTGTTTATTCATGTCTGTTTCTTGTTGTGACTTCAAGAGTAACCCTGCAACATTTTCTTTGATTTCTTCCCGCAAAACATAAAAGCTCAGAAATTTGAATTGCCAAACAACAGAAACATCTGAGACAACGCTTCCTTGACACACTTTTCGCTCCAGCTTGGGAATTCACTCCACAGAGAGTAGATCCAGATTTCCCTTTCCTTTCAACCTTCCCTAGTACCTTCATCCTTCCTGGAGACATCGCATTATTCCTTTCTCTCCCCACTCAAAGTCGAGAGTTGAACTCCGCTGCTAAAACAACAAAGGGACCAACATGTGACATATAAAAAGTCATCTCATGTCAAGCAAAAAGCAAACCGTAACCCGCCAGACACATACACACAATCTCTAGGGAGTAAAAGAGGCAACACGCCGCTCACAAAAAGCTGCCAGCCACTCTTTACTCTAAAGAGCAAGTGCTTGTACAAAACTCACAATCACAGGCAATACAGCACCGCTATCAGCAAAAGGCTATCTGAACAAGTCACTCTAAGCACAAGCCCACTGTTTTGAAGCAGTAGGGATCAAACTTCTATCACCTCAGTCCAATCGCCGACAGGGATAATCTCCCAGATTGGCTTCCACACAGACAAAAGGCACAGTTTACCATCTAATTAGGGACTAAAGCCATTTTGAACAACAGCTTAATGAGGCGACGATCAGAGCAACGTGAAAATATTATTTTGCAAGCTTAGTGCTCAGGAGGGAGCGAGGACTTTGACCTCCCATGCAGCACTGGAAAATGGGTAATCCTACAGCTCGGAGAGGAGCGGAGGCAGAAGTTGAGCCAGTCCCAGACTAGCATTAACTCTAAACGCTACAGTTCTAAGAATCCATTATAGAACTTTCTACTTTTAACATTCTGCTTCTGAGAATCCGTTACAGAGCTCCAGTGGCTGCCAACTACAATGGCAAGGGTTTGGCATCATGATCAATGTTTTTTTGCAACTTGTTCTGGAATTGGCACCTTATCCAGGCTTGATTTCTTCTTGCAACTCTACAAATTCCCAAATCCCAAATTCTCCTCGTCCTACCTGTGAGCATCTTGTACAACATCCGTACCCAAGTGAACAAGAACATGAGTGGAGTTGTAAAGGGTGTGTGCAGCAAAACTTCCTTTGATCCCTGACAAATGCTTCTAGGTAAGTCCCCAGTGCAGTTGGGAATTCATCACACAAAACAACAAAGATTTCCACTAAAGAACTCTTCACACAAGACTGTACAGATCCAAACATAGAGCAACTCTGGTTTGGAGTCGATAGCCTATTGGGCACACTTCAACCAGAGTCTGAATCCTGGCTTGTGGTCCTTTCCATTCCCAAGCCTCTTGCTCTCTCCTGCCTCCTATCACCTCTCTGACCTGCATTCGAAAAAGGGTTTCCCCATCTACTACTTGGAGGAGTAGTGTCCTGTCTCTTGAAACAACTTGTTCTACTTGCATTATTCTATTTGTAGGTTGCTTTGGATAAACAAGTCTAAAAAAATGCGTCCATTTATCTAACAGAGTTGCCTATAAAATATAGAGAAGATATCTCTAGAGAATCCATGGAAATCCCATACATCAACTTCAGAAGGGTCTCGGGACTTGACTCACCTGTGCGATCTCATACAGCAGCTTGTAGTGCTCCTCTCTCTTCTGCAGCGTGCACAGGTTACAGCCCATCTCGCCGTCGCGGGTCCCCCAACAGATCTCTGGCAGTAGTGCACGCACACAGGCACACCGGGGATTTCCCTCAAACGTTGAGTAGCGTCTCTCATCAGTGGGTACCTCTCACCCCCTCTTCTTTGTGTAAAAATCACGCACTGACCGGCCTTGCAGGATTCCTTGAGAATGACTGTCTGTGTGCGTGCATCGTACCCCCTCGTTCTCCCCGTGTCTCTCTCATCCACACTAGCTAGCAGTCATCCACGCACGCTGCACTAAACCCTTCTTCATAGAGACACACCCCCCTCTCTCACTCGCCCATCTCTCTCTATCTCTCTCTCAGTTCCTCCCTCTAAAGCTCAGTGCACATGACTACACCTACTCTAGCTCATGAATAATAATGACTGTCTGTTGGTTATTCATAAAAGATGATGCGTAGAAAGTGCTGTGACTGTGTTAACTGGGTTTATCTCAAGGCATTAAATAAGGTGGTAACGACCACCAACTGAATACTAAAAATACGTTGCTCATGTTGAGATGCATCAATCAAACAATAAATACATTTATGTTATGTTGTTCTTTTCACAGTCATTACTGATGCTGTATTTCATGAATACAAATAAGCTGTGTGAAAGTAGAATAGATGGTTTGTTTTTAATATTTTCAGTGTGAATAAATGTTATCAAAAGGGTTTTCAACCATTTTGTGAACACTGTATCCAATTCAGACATGATGCAATACACCAATAAKAGAGAAAATTCTTTTATGTAACTAGTTTTTATCCTAACCAGCCGCAACAGGACATTTTGTCAGCGCCAATTTCTATGCCTGCTGTGTGGGTCAGCGTCCCCCACTGTGAAATCTCTTTTATTCAAAACCTCATCACTTATTACTCTACATTAAACATCAAATATCATTTGATTCGCTGTGAACATATCCCCCTGTGATGCAGGGTTTTGCTGTCTTTTCTCTGTCTGTTGGGAGTTGCCTCCCTAGTGGTCGTTATAATGAACTTTGACCTGTCAATGTTGGTTTGCATCTCCAGTAAAATAACAAGAGCTTTTATTCTTAGCTTACTATAACCATCCATTTTAAAGAAGTAGGAGGACTTAAACTCGCATCCAAGGCTCAAATTGGATTCGAAAATAAGCATTGAAAAGATATCTAGACAAACTGCAAACTTCACCACCCACATCTTTACAGTGGCACTGACATTAAAGGATTAGTTTACTCCTGAATTAAAATTTACTTACCCCCAAGTCATGCAAGATGTTCATGCCTTTCTTTCTTCAGTCGAAAAGAAATGAAGGTCTTTGAGGAAAACATTCCAAGACTTTTCTCCATATAGTGGACTTCAATGGGGATCAGTGAGCTAAAGGTCCAAATTGCAGTTTCAATGGCACTTTGATGGGCTCTGTGCAATCCCAGCCAAGGGACAAGGGTCTTGTCTAGCAAAACGGTCGGCCATTTTCTAAAAAAATAAAATTATATACTTTTTAAATAACAAATGCTCTTCTTGCACTAGCTCTGTGATGTGCGTCATGTTGGAAAGTTCACACCTGGTTAGTTCTTCTGTGTACTTCGATTTGGCGAAAAACTCCATCTAATTTTCTACAACTGTCTGACATCATTGTCTTACCTTTTTTTGTAAAGGGCATTTGACTTTCTTTGAACGTTCACTTTGTAAACACTGGGTTGGTACTTCCACCTACGTCAAGCGTGACCTTTCCAACGTGGCTACATAATGCATGAAGTCGAGCTAGTGCAAGATGAGCATTTGTGGTTAAAAAGTATATAAAAATGTATTTTTTTAAAAATGGGACAGATTGATTCGCTAGGTAAGACCCTTGTTTCTCTGCTGGGATCGTGTAGAGCCCTTTGAAGCTGTATGGAAACTGCAGTTTGAACCTTCAACCTTAATTTCTTTTCGAGTGAATAATTTGCCACATGTTTTGTACAGAGGAAGGAAATTTAATAATCAACCACCGAAAAACCCATAATGGTTGACTACTATTTTGAATATTGTAGGGAAACGTTTGCAACTCATACTTTATGCTGGCTACGGCCTGCTGTATTTACCCACACGTCAGTGGTTGATAAATTAGATTAATGTTGGCGGCTTATTGAAAGACAATGGTCCAGTAAATATGCAAAAGAAACGGGAAGAGACACCAACCACTATTGATTGTCCTCAAATTGGTTTCCAGACTCACAGTGAGAGTAAAAGAGAGAGACGTGTGGTGATAACACTATGCCGTAGAGGCAGTTGTCCACTGGCTGCGAGACAGCTCTCTTGGGAAGCAATAATCCGATTTGTGGAGCTTTAATTTCACTCAGCAGGTTTGGAAAGGATCTGAGCCAAATTTGCCCCAACAGGAACTTCTCTCTCCCAAACACAGCTCTCTACAGTCCTCCGCAACATGTGCCTGGAGATACTGAATGCTGGAAGGCACTTACTAACTCCATTTCTCGCTTCTATTCATCTCTAAATAGCTCATAGATGCTTGTTCAAAACATTAAAGGGTCATCTCATTCCAAACCTGTAAGGACTTTGCTCATCTTCGGAAAAAAACACATTATATTTTAGATATATTATATATATATATATATATATATATATATATATATTATATTTTATATTTTAGATTAAATCCGAAAGCTTTCTGATCTTGCATAGACAGCAATGCAACTGAAACATTTTATGCCCCAGTAAGGTAGTAAGGTACTTTTGTGAACGCATGTCAAAGACTGACACGGAAGAGAGGAAATTGTTGAATAAAGTCATTATTTTTGTTCTCTTTCTGCACAAATAGTTTTTTTGTAGCTTTATTGAACCACTGATATCACATCACACTTTAACAATGTCCTTACTGCCTTTTTAGGCCTGGGAATGTTTCAGTTGCATTGCTGTTAATCAATACTTAACAGAACCATTAAGTATCAAAGGGGTCCCATTCCATTTAATCTCATTCCATTTCATTCAATGCCATTCCATTCTATTCTATCCTTCTCCATTCTACTTCAAAGTTCTAATCCATATTCACTAAGAAGGAAAAGGTCATCTGCAGGGATCAGAAGGCGCTGTAGCAGATAACATCAGCTGCTGACATCACGGGTCACTGAAGACGACCCCTAAAGGTGACATCATCAGTAATAAAAGTGGCTAGAGATGCTACAAAAAGGTGACCTCAAGTGTCCAGTGGGCATCCCAGAGCCCTGAAACTGCTTAATAGCATGTCTGAGTTAGCAAATGCAGCTAAAGCAACGCCTGTCAATTGGTTAAAATTAGCATTCATACTTCCACTCTCGTTTCATCTGCGTTTAAGACAGAAGGGGGGCACATGATCTTTCATGTACCGTTCAGGCACCTTGAGAATTGCACCCTAGCAAGGGCGGGGGAAGATGTGAAATGCCCTTCAGTGCCATTCACACAGTTCAGATGAGTCATCAGTTTTGAGATACAAAATCCAGCAGACATCACCATCTGGGACACTTGATTCCCTATGCATGATACAACTTGTTCTTAAAAAGTCCCATATGTTAATAAATGAAGTTAATTACGGCTTAAAGCCATTAATCATGTCACAAATATCTCCTGGATGGTCTTTACCTATTGTTAGGGAAACTTATGAAGACAATAACGCATTACGCAATTGATATATATTATTTAAGGGCTATTTGAGACACTCACATGTTGATGTATGTGAACAACTTTAGATCACTGTTCACACCAAAACAGCCAAATTGATGCGCAGGTGGTGTTTGAATGGAGATATCAGAATGACTGAGGGCTAATGTGCCGTGTATCTCAATGCCCAAAAAACATCAATTATTTAAAGCTATGAATCATTAATCAGAGCAAAAACACCAGTATTGCTGTTGTTGGAGCCCAGGTTGAAGGGTAGAGACGTGAAAACACTCCTAATGGAGACACTTCAGAGAGAGACGACGTTCAAAATGTATGAATACTTCAGGCAGAGTATTGGATGAATAACATGATAAAAATCACAGAACGCAAGATAACCATGCAATATAAACTTATGAAATATTAATACAAAGGGCTGCAAAAGTCTCACACTACTACACTGTCAAGATGGGATTCAAGATCTAATTTAAACAGTGGAATCAAAGAAAGTTTGGGGTTTTTACATATGCATCGTAAAAAAGAAAAAGTAAAAATGTAACATAAAAATGTAACCTCAGCAGTAACTATTTGGTCTGGAACAAATACTAGATTAACGAGACTCGTTAGATTTACCCGAAACAAATTATATCTCATGTTTAACCACTACAGAGACATCAAAGCCAGCGGCAAATTACAGAAGATCTGGCCGAGGTAAGGCTGCTCTCGGCGGGTTCATGAACGCTGACGCCCTGGAGCTCACATCTCCGAAAACGTCAAAGCAAATTTTCAAACAGACGTTATCTTTATTAACAAACCACATATTTGAAGTCTAAACAAGTACACTCTCACCTAAAAAACTCTTAAAATTACATTCTGTGACGCAAAAAGTATTATTTATAAAATTATAGTGGATTTGATGTCCGCCATAACACCCGCTGTGAGAAATGATGCAAACAGAGTGATACAAACCGTGAAACGGTTGGAGTGCCGGTATCACTAGAATATTGCACTCCTCACAGCCAATCAGATTCGAGGATCAGTAAGAACTGTCATATACATGAGCAATATCACACAAGTAGACATGAGATATGGCTGTATATCGGCATGGCTGTGATTCGGCTGTAGGCATGAGGCCACAGCGTGCTGATATACAGCCATATCTCACGTCTACGAGTTTGATATTGCATTTATACAATGAGTGTGTAAGTACATAAGAAACAACAATGGAGTTTCTTTAGAAACCCTTTTTTGTGCAAAACTACTTCCTTCCGCCACGGATTCAAATCTCAGTTTGACAGCTGAACAGCTGAGCCAATGCCCTTGTTAATAATTTGAAATGTCACTTTAGAACTAGTAATGAAGAAACGTTGAGTCGTTTCATTAAAAGCTTGTATTGTATTATTGTATTAAAAGCTTGCTGTATTATGTGAAGTAGAGTATTATGAGAGAGAGATGGACTGGGCGAGTCTGATTACCTGCTTCTGATACAGCATTCATTCTTCAGATCGATCTCATTTTCACAATAAAACCTTAGTTTGAGTGTCAGCTGAGGAAAAAGCGTTATTTTTGTCGTAGCATTAATATCATTTCATCTGTTAAGAGTGACTTCTGATGACCTGCTCACTGCATGTGTTAGTTGCATCAAGCTGTTGTTGAAAGTAAAACTAACTTCCTTTTATAACAGCATTTCTATTTCAATATGAAATTCTTTAAGGCTGACAGTCTCTTGTCGCCATCTAATGACAGAACAATGTTACTAAAATCACCATCACAAATACACGCACCGCTGAAATTCCAGAAGATCTGGCCGAGGTAAGGCTGCTCTTGGCAGGTTCATGAGCACTGAACGGCCACTTGCGCCCTAGAGCTCACATCTCCAAAAACGTCACAGCAATTTTTTATTTAAATAGACGTTATCGTTATTAACAAACCACATATTTGAAGTCTAAACAAGGTACATTCTCGCCTAAAAAAATCTTAAAACTACATTCGGTGAACACAAACAGTATTATTTATAAAATTACAGTGTATTTGGTGCCCTGAGAAATACTGCAAACGGAGTGATACAAACGGTGAAATGGTTGGAGTTCTGTTAGCACTAGAATATCACACTCCTCTTAACCAATCAGATTTAAGGACTGGAAAGAACTGTTGGATCTTGTTGGTGTCTGATTTAAATTCAGTTAAAGATTACACTTGCTGATTGATGCAAAGCCCAAAAGTCATGCATGTGATTAGATTCTCCCTTGCTATAACGAACTCTGAAGTCAAGTCAATTTTCTACCTCACAATAAAAAAGAGGGTCAATTCACTAAAAATGGTTATTAATTCAGTTTATACAAAAGGCATAGATAACTACTTGTGGTGCGCTGAGCTTTTGGACAGAGGTTTGTGAATTTTAAATTACAAGGTCAACCTTAGTCTTGCAATCCATCTATGCTTGGACCAACTGACATACACGGAAACCTCTAGCTAGCCAACCCTAATTTCAGATGTGTCCTATGGTCCCCCCATAGGTGCAAACAGACCCCGGGCCCCGTTTTATGTCAGCTGCATTACACAGCCGAGTCTTTACGCTGTGGTTAGAATGACCTCCACAGACCGTCCCACCCACACACACACATTCAGACATAAGCTACTCTCACAGACCGCCCCAGTAGTGGCCCTAGGGCACGATAACCTACCAACACAAACACACACACGCTGCTGGAGCCCTATTCCATCTCTGATGTTTTAACTCAATAGACCACTTCTCATAAAACGCATTATGGGGCTTCCCTGGTGCCCCCTCCGGCTTCCACTCTCAGGTGGTCGAATTGGAAACAGCACTGGAGGGCCCCTTTACAGCCAAACAGCATCTGCGCCAAACGTGAGATGCCTTCCATTAAGAACTGAAATAAACTGCGCGCCATGGCCGAGATAGCTACGGTTTCATTTCAACAGCAGGCCTACGGTAAACTAATGCCTTTCTGTGTCTGTCTCTATCCTTCTCTTTCTAGCGTCTCTTTAAACTCATCTCTGTCTCCCTCTCCTGATTAGCTGATCGTCCGGTTGGTGTCAGGTTGCTCGTGGCCAGCTGTCTGCTGTTGATTCACGTTTGCCCTACATTTATTGTCTTAAATGAATGACTTCACACTTCCTCAGAGTGACTCTGTGCCTTAGTGAATCTCTTCAAAAACATGTTCAAGTCATATTTCACCATAAAAGGTTAATATAATATAAAATAACATAACACAATTATTTTATTATTACAATTAGTTTTTACATTATATTTTTGTAGTATTATTTACAATTATATTATATTATAATTTACATGACAGCAATATTACTTATTTTACATTTAATATTATATTATTTAATACTTAATTATTTAATACTTTAATATTTATTTAACATTTAATATTAATCATTAAAATGTAAAAAAAAAATTATTGTTAGTATTTTTAATACTATTTAATATTAATAATAACAACAATACTAATAATATAACACAATGTAACCATAACAACACTGTATTTATAATATTATATTATACTTTAGTAGTTTTATTTGTAATACAATTATATTATATATTATTATATTATAGTAGTATTATTTACAACACAACATTACTTAGCATTTAACATTATACTTACTTATTAATACTTAAATATGTAACATTTAATATTAAACATTCAATTTTTAACACTATTTAATAATAATATACAATATTATATAATAATAATAATCATAATAATAATAGAACAAAATGTAAGAACATTATATTTATAATATTATATTATATTATAGTAGTATTATCTACAATAAAATTAGTACAAATATTATATTATATTATATTATATTATATTATATTATATTAAATACAACAATATTACTTATTTAACATTTAATAGTAAAAATTAAAATGTATTAAAATGTAAATTATTAAATTATTGTTGTTATTTTAATACCATTTAATATTAATAATACTATTAACAATAATAGTAATTATATATCTATAATATTATTTTATACAATTATTACAAATATATTATTATATTATATAATATTATATTATATTATATTATATTATATTATATTATATTTAATACTTAAATATTTATTTACCATTTAATATTAAATATTAAAATGTAAAATTCTTAAGATAATGTTATTATTTTAATACAATTTATTATTATTATTATTATTATTATTATTATTATATTATGATTA
>JAHKKF010535013.1:35274-48267 GCA_019740295.1 Labeo calbasu | reverse complement strand
AAAAAAAAAACTATGTACTGTTCAAAAACTTTTGGCTGGTAGTGTATTCTATACTGAAATGTCCGCTCAAGTCTTCAAGAGCCTCAAAATCTCAAAAAATTAAGCTGGTTGCTCTTGGGTCTCTTAAGCACAGGCATTGAAATTCCAACGAATGTCACATGGAAACTTTCGTAACAGAGCCTCTTTAGTTGTATCTAACAATCAGTCTGAAATTAATTATCTACGGTCTGAAGCTTGAAAAACAAACACTCTTTACTGAAATCAGTGTACACTGTTAAGAAGCATGTTTAAAACGAATAAAAACACAAATCAGAAGTTTAATTTTTGACAACTTTATCAAAGGAAAGAAATGAAATGGATGTCAGCAGTGAAATACACCGAACAGAACGGTTTAGACACTGAGCTCACTTCTTGACCTAAAGGCATAGTTTAGCCTCAGTGCTAAAAGAACACATGATCAGGTCAGAAACACTTCCCAGAACTTGGAAAAGGTTGTGTGTGTGGGGGGAGGGGGGAAATGACAACTATGCTTGCTGTGTGAAAATATTGTCACAGTATAAGGAGCCTGTTCATAAAGTTCACTTTGCTTAAATGTTACAATTTCTGTCTATAGCGATACATGGGATTGTACACGAAGGAAAGACACTGTTTAAAACAGCATGTGTGCAAACACCTCGAGGAAGTCCGGCCCAGCAAAGGATACATTCACAAACACAAACAGCCCCCAAAACTGAAAAAGCAAACAACTGATCAGAGTCTCTATTTCTTTTAGCACAATAGTTCAGTTTACTTGTATAAGCACATTATGAGAAGTGATATCTAAATTCTGAACTCGGAGAACTCAAAAATGAGCTTAAAAACATCAGTTTTGAATTTAAAATGCGTATGTTCTGATAATGGCCTGAAAAAAACATGACATTTAAAGGCTTTCAAAGTCACATATTTCATTATTAGCTGATGAATGAGTTGCTAAATAGCTTTACAACAAATCTCCCCCCAGTGCTTAATTCTTTGCGTAACAGCTTGACAGAACACAGCTTTTGAATTATTACAGTGCTCTGGTTCATACTGAAACAGGGTTTTATTTAAACGTTTAAGCCAGATACAAAAGAAAAGCTCTCTGAGGGGGTCTGAACTAATGATCTGAATACCAGCTCCCATGGGCACAAATCATGCAGCGTCTCATGCTTTAAGCCTTTCCTTTTAAATTTAGTTAAAAAACTGAAATGAAAAAGGGGGTGCATTACGCACATACTTAAAAAAAAGAAAAAAGAAACCCCTCGTGACAAACATTTCTCGTAGGTCCATTTCCTAAATCTGTTTGTCGTCACCACATTTCAAGTGTTTGTCTTTGTATCAGTAGCTCTGAATGACTCAAAGAAATACTTCTAGCAGCGAAAGAGCAAAAGACGGAGGGTGAGAGATGGGATGTGGATGGATTGGGTTTTATATGAGATGTCTGAACACCCCCCTTCCTTATTCCTATCGGTCCATCTCGTCCAAGAGGGGAGTGGCATCTCCGGCGATGGACATGGGCGTGCTCTCGATCATGGGGCTGGGGGAAGGTCGGGGCGTCATGCGGGGCGTCTTTTGCTTCCGTCGCTCGGCTTCTTTCTCCTGCAGCCACTGTTCAGCCATCTTACCCCAGTCCACGGCAGTGTGGGAACTTGTCCTGCAGGGAACACAGATAGAGTTTTAGTACTTTGTTCTTCTGCTATAGAAGTCATAATAATAGAAACTCATTTTGATACACTACCAGTTTTTTTTTGTTTGTTTTGTTTTGTTTTTTATAAACAAATCTTTTCTGCTCACCAAGCCTGCATTTATTTGATCCAAAGTACAGCAAAAACAGTACAATTTAAATACTATTATTTACTTTACTATTTAAACTTACTGCTTTCTATTTGAATATTTTAAAACGTAATTTATTCCTGTGATTTCAAAGCTGAATTTTAGCATAATTTCTCCAGTCACATGATTCTTCAGCAATCATTCTAATATTCTGATTTGCTGCTCAAAACATTATAATTATTGTGTTAAAAACAGATGAGTAGAATTTTTTCAGGTTTCTTTGATGAATAGAAAGTTCCGCAGAACAGCATTTATCTGAAATACAAATCTTTTGTAACATCATAAAATGTCTTTATAATCACTTTTAATTAATTTAAAAGCATCCTTGCTAAACAAAACGATTAATTTCTATAATTTCTTTCTAAAAAAACAAAACAAAAAAATAATAAATAAATAAATAAATAAATAATACTGATAATACTCCAAGCTTTTGCATAGTATAGTGTATAATGTTACAAAAGCTTTTTATTTCAGATAAATGATATTCTTTGGATCTTTCTATTCAAAGAATCCTGAAAAAATATACTCAACTGTTTTAAATACTGACAATAATAATAATAATAATAATAATAATAATAATAATAATAATAATAATAATGTAATGTTTCTTGAACAAATCAGCATATTAGAATGATTTCTGAAGGATCATGTGACACTGAAGACTGGAGTAATGATGCTGAAAAATGAGCTTTGATCACAGGAATAAATTAAATTTAAGATATTCAAATAGAAAACAGTTATTTTAAACAGTAAAAATGTTTCAAAATTGTACTTTTTACTGTACGTTGGATTAAATGCAGGCTTGGAGAGCAGAAGAGACTTCTTTAAAAAAAAACAAAAAAAAAACAAAAAAAAAAAAACACTTAAATCTGATTCTGCTGCATTGAACTGAATAAAAACAATGCATTTGCTTTTAACATTAATATATTTCCTGTCCAATTTATTGTTTTACTTTCAATAAAAGTATGGTTAGGAATCATTAATATTTCTAGGTTTAATTAAAAAAATATATATATTATTTAATAAAATAATAACTAATTATTAAAAGGCATTTTCCCTTTCGGTTTTCCAGTGCACCCAGAATTTTCATTCCGGTGCGTATTGGTTTCGTATTTTCAAGAAAGCAGTAGTAGCACTCACTTAGGCTGTGGCGTCCGCACTCTCGATGACGAGGATGATGGTGTGGAGGACGAATGCTGATGGTGTCCGTGTGAGGACTGCGGGGTGCTGCTGGGATACTGCGGTGTGGTCATGGCCTGCTGCTGGCCAGGTGTGGTGTAAGAGTAACTGGGCGTCATCATGGGTGTCGCCATTGGCTGCTGGGGCGTGGCGAACACCTTGAACAAACAGAAAAGGAATATGAATATTAGTGGGCCCGGTTTAGATTCCATTAGTTAAACAGGTGAGCGCATAGGTGCAGGTTTCATACGTGATAAGCGCTGCTGCTGCCGCCACCTCCTGCACTGCTGCCGCCACTGTAACCATACTGACTGGAGGCCCACTGGGCCGGCGTTGTGTTGGGATTCTGTCCCTGGCCTGTAACTGCCGCTATGGCGTTGAACATCTGGGATGTCATGTTTCGTGGAAGAGCATTGACGGCTCGAGTCAAGTCTGAGAGCGAAGAAAGAGATATGGGTTTTGAAACACATAACTTGCGAAAATCTGTTGTTTGTCAGGGAAGACATCAACATTTCTGACATACCAGCAATGTTGATGTTGGCAGGTGTGGCGTTCACTGATGCTGGTGTTCTCGTTCTGCTGCTCGTTGGTGTGACGCCTTTAAAGATACAACCAAAACATTACATTACAAGGATAAATTATAATTCTAGGTCAAAGATGGTGTACAGATGGAGAGAACTAACCTGGCACAGGATCCTGATAGTGGTCCTTGAACCAGCGGAAGAGACCATTGACTGTTGGGAATATCTGAGAGCGATACCTAAAGCCATCTGGAGTGATGGTTACATACTCTATCCTACAAAACAAAACACCAAAGGCATTTACAAATGTATGGTATATGCAAGTTGTGCCCTGCTTTGCTAGGATAATGAGTGCTACCTTGGCTTTCCTCTAGGCTGGTAACCCAGCAGAAATTTGCCTGGCAGGTCTCTACAAGCTGAAACAAAGTAGGGGATGAAGGTCGGCTTCTCTTTTTTGGACCTTATAAGAAACTCCTCCATTTTCTGTACAAAGGCAAGAAAGGATAAATGTAGAATTAATAGAGGCCATTTTATCTACAGTTGAGGTCAACAGTTTACATCCTCCTTTCAGAATCTGCAAAAGGTTAATTGTTTTACCAAAATCATACAAAATGCATGTTCATTTAGTACTGACCTGAATAAGATTTCCTCACATAAAAGATGTTTACATATAGTCCACAATAATAATATTTGAATTAATAGTCAAATTTATAAAAAAAAAAAAAAAAAAGACCCTATTCAAAAGTTTACATCCCCTTGATTCTTAATACTGTATTGTTACCTGAATGATCCACAGCTGTGTGATAGTTGTTCATGAGTCTCTTGTTTGTCCTGAACAGTTAAACTGCCCTCTGTTCTTCAGAAAAATCCTTAAGGGCTCTAATATCTTTGGGTTTTCAGCATTTTTGACTATGATTTTGAGATCCATCTTTTCACACAACTGAGGGACTCATACGCAACTATTACAGAAGATTCAAACACTCACTGATGCTTCAGAAGGAAACGCAATGCATTAAGAGTCAGGGGGTGAAAACGTTTTGAATTTGAAGATCAGGGTAAATTTGACTTATTTTGTCTTCTGGGAAACATGTAACTATCTTCTGTACCCTCTGAATGGCAGTACTAAATAAAAAAAATGATATTTAGGCAAAAAAGAAAAAATGTACACATCTTCATTGTTCAAAAGTTTTCACCCTCCAGCTCTTAATGCATCGTTTTTCCTTCTGAAGCATCAGTGAGCGTTTGGACTTTCTGTAATCATTGCATGAGAGTCCCTCCAGTTGTCCTCAGTGTGAAAAAGATGGATCTCCAAAAAAAAAAATAAATAAATAAATCATACAGTCATTGTTGGAAAGTGCACAAAAATGCTAGAAGGCCAAATAATTTGTGGGACCTGAAGGATTTTTCTGAAGAACCGCAGACAGTTTAACTGTTCAGGACAAAAAAAAAAAAAAAAAGGACTCATGAACAACTATCACTGAACAAAAAAAAAAAACACAGCTGTGGATCACTTGGGAAACAAAGCATTAAGAAACAAGGGGACGTAAACTTTTGAATGTGGTCATTTTTATAAATTCAACCATTATTTTCTCTTGTGGACTGTATGTAAACATTTTATGTGAAATATCTTATTCAGGTCAGTACTAAATAAACGATAACATGCATGCATGATCCCTCTTATTTTGCAGATTCTGAAAGGGGGATTTAAACTTTTGACCTCAACTGAGCATGGAAATAATAAAAAGATAAGATAAACAGAAAAGGAAAAGTGTAGGTCCTAAGAACAATAACATACCTTCCTATCACCTCCATTGCACTCCTGGAAGTACTTGTGGCTGAGCAGATCTCGTGCGAATGCAGCCATGGGCTGGACATACCTGGCTGTGATTTCATCCAGATCCTCAAACTCCTGCAGACAACAATGACTATCATTAGATTTCTGTTTTAAAAAATGCTGTTCTTTTGAACTTTCTATTAATCAAAGAACCCTGAAAAAGCACAGATAAAAATAAAAATGCATCAGATTTATTGTTGAAAACAAGTCTTAAAAAAAAAAAAAAAAAAAAACAGTTTGTGTGACATACAGCAACAGCTCACCTCATTGTTGATCCAAAGAGTATGTCCAAGGCTGAACGCGTTCTCTTTACCCTCCTCACGGACGTCCACATGCTGATAGATCCCATCAGCCACCTTCCATGTGACCGTCAGGTGGTTCTCCCCTTTACTGCTGGGTCGAATCACCACATCACCTTGGTCCATGGATTCCATCATCTTCTCTGCTTGTTTGAAGTTGATGTTGTGGAAGGACGGGTGAGCGATCACTCTCTTAATGTAAGCTGAAGACAGAAAACAAGTCATTACACTACATCAATGAAAAAGTCATCACCTGAAAAGTGATAAAATAAAGATTTGCTCAATACTGACTGGTTCTCTGCTGTTTCTTCTTTTGCTCTTCGTCCTGTTTCACGTCATCTGTCTCAGCATCAAAATCATAGTAGGTATCTTTGGGAAGCTTCCATTCATTGTTCTTGTCACTCAGGTCAGATGTTCTACAAGTGAGATCCACGTTGAACTTCTCAATGTCGATCTTCATGATGCGGCAGTGCACAGTCATGCCAACCTAACAGTGGAGAAGCAAACAAAAGTCAGTGTACACAGAAGATTTCCAGACTTTCATACATTTCGTAAAGCTACATATTTGTGACCCTAAACCACAAAACTAGTCATTTGGGTAAATTTTTTGAAATTGAGATTTATACATCCAAACAAACAAAAAAAAAAGGCTACTGGGGTGTAAAAATATATAAATCGGTGCTGTTTGGGTGTGGGATTCTTTTGAGAAGTCAAAAACTCCTAAGTCCAAGGCACTTGAATGATGTGAAATATAAAAAGCCTTTATTCACATAGCTTTAAAGTTTTAAAAACAACAAATGTGCGCAGATTTATACATCATCTGAAAGCTGAATAAATAAGCTTATCATTGATGTATGGTTTGTTAGGATAGAACAGTATTTGAAAATCTATAATCTGAGGGTGCACAAAAAAAAAAAAACATTGAGAAAATTCACCTTTAAAGTTGTCCAAATGAAGTTCTTAGCCATGCATATTACTATTCAAAAATTAAGTGTTGATATATTTACAGTAGGAAATTTATAATATATCTTTAATGAACATGATCTTTATGTAATATCCTAATGATTTTTGACATAAAAGAAAAAGCAGTAAGTTTGACCCATACAGTGTATTTTTGGCTATTGCTAAAAATATGCCCGCACTACTTAAGACTGGTTATGTGGTCAGTGGTCACATTTGGAGTGTATATTTTTTGTAAATGAATGCTCACCTTGACTCTCTCCTCAGGGTGCTTTACCACCTTGTCACTAAGAAACTTTGTCGGGATGAAGCCTGTGACAGCATTATCTAACCTAGTCCTCACTCCAATGGCTTGACCAGGACATGAGCCACTGTCAAAGTGATTCCACACCTAATGAAAACACAATGACATGAGCATTCTGCTTATGTGCCAAAGCTAAAATTTAATTCCTTGGAAAGGTCAAAGAACTAATTCCCACCTCACTGAGCTCAGGGAAGTTGTCCTGCTGGCAAAATGGACACTGCCAGAGACCTGTCTCATCATTACGGATGGCCTGGTCGTAACTCTCACCTTGCGGACGTCTGTGAGCAATTCCAGTCACCACACAGGTAATCAGTTTACCTACATGTGCACAGGGATTTAGAAAAATATTACCAACAATATCTAGATTGAAACGTATGATGGAGCACCTCAAATATCACAATACTTTAAAGTGAACCCTGGGTATTAAGCCTTATATGGCCTAACATAACAACAACAATATCTCTTACTGATATGTGTAGTGAAAAACCCATGAAAGATTTACAGGACCACATCGGTTCATACATATTTTGGACTATGGCTATGATAATGCCATTTCATTGATTTTTCCCCACAAGGAGTCTAAACGCCACTGGATAGAGTGAAATATTGAAATAACGGCACCCTATAGTCCAAAATATTTTTTTCAAAAATCCACATTGTTTTATACATAATGTAAATCTTTCATGTTTTTTTATTACATATTTCAGTAAGAAGCTTCATATATCTTATATTAAGCCATACAAGTCTTCCCTTTAGAGTATGTAAATCTTTTAAAGATTTATAAATACATATTACTCTGTGATATTTTTAAAATAACTAAAGAAGCTCAGGTAGTATTTACCAATATAGAAGGTCTCAGGAGTCTCCTTGGTGAGCATGTTAAAGACCTCCTCTGTGTTGGGAGGCCTGTATGGGGCTCTCAGATCTTTATATCTACAGCTGAGCTCTGCTCGGATATCATACAGCGTAATTCCCTTATTACCATAACCCTGGAATGAAAAACAAAAACAAAAAAACAACAAGGTTACAGGAAAACCTATTTAGTTAAGTGCAGTATAGCTTATGTCCTCATTTGCCACTTTGGATAAATGCCTCTGCTAACTAAACATATGCAAATGAATGACAAAGCTCACCTGTCTCTCCAGCTCCTCGGCGAAGGCATCCAGATCCAGGTCCTTAAGCCTCTCTGGGTTCTCAAGAATCTCCTCTAGCGCCCCGGCTGGGTTGGCATCTTCTGCTGACTCGTCGTACTCTAGAGCATCCACTGCCATTTTACGTGCCCACTCGTACGTTTCAGGATGCACTCGAGAACCGTCCAGGACCTCAATATAGGAGTCAGTGCTGCAGAATGAAGGAAGATATTATTTCACCACATCTTCTGGCTGTATGCAACATAAGTCAACATTTTAGCATCTTACCTGTCTCCAAGAGAGGCAGTGTCGATCTTGATGAAGCCAGCACAGTTAATGAAGACTTTGGGTCCCATATGGCACATGGTGACCAACTGGGTCCGGTTCTCTAACCTAGTGTTGTTCTGTTTAAGAATCTGAGGAACATTGGAAAGTTGCAGAAGATGATTTCAACACCTCGTGATTTAGAGTTGGCTAAACATCATAGAAACTTTAAATGTGAGAATAGAGATTTTTAAACAAGTTCCTACCTTGAGCAGGTGTGAGCCTTTTCTGGGTCCGAGGCCACAGATGTACTGGACCAGGCTTTGGGTGTAAGGGTGAGCAATGGCCCGGTTCACATCCACACCAACCTCATTCACTCGGTTTATGAACTCACAGTAAAGAGCACCCAGTAGCTCCTCTTTTACTACATGCTCCTAAGGAACATTTAAAAGATAATACATGAGAAGTGATTCACAAATGACTTTCATCTCAAGTCTGTTTAAAAAAAAAAAAAAAGTCCCTACATTAGCATTATTCAAGCTACGAATAAGTAATGTAACAGCAATAAATAACATTAAATAACACTGACAGACATCGCAAGGCTAAATTTTAGTTCAAAGGTATTTAAACGTAAATGGCAAAAAGAAGGTCTTGAGATGCAAGAATGTGCTTGTACCTGCAGGGGATGCAGTTTCAAACACAGAATGTCCTCATCGCTGCTGCAGACTTGGGCAAACTCCACCAGGGGGTCCTGAATCTTGCGAGCCACAGACACAGCCTGGCGAAGCAGAGGTGGATAGTCCCTGAAGTCCGCCTATGAGAGAAGCAGTATGTGAAAGAAAAATTAGAAAAGGCACAGAGCCTTCAACGATGGTTTATGGGTAGATGTTTTACATCTCATTGCACTGACCTCAGATTTCTTGCTGTTCATATAAAGCACAGCTAGCTCATTGTCTACCAGCTCCACTCCCACCGCAGGCAGAGAGGAGTCCTGCTCCAGCTCACTGATGGTGCGCTTGATGTCCTCCATCACCATATGAGCATCACTACACACATTCATATAAATCATCAGCATGTGGGTGTCCAGTGAAAGTTTAAAAAGTTGCATATGGTGTTTTTAGAAAAAAAAACACACCGATTTTCCCCAGCAACAGCAACAACATGTGGCTTCTTACTAAGAAGGAATTTCTTAAGATTTTCAATATCTTGAAGCTATGGAAACACAACAAACAAATGTTTTCAAAGTGCCAATATTGATGTCAGTTGGAATTAACAAACAGCGGAATAGTAAGTGATTTGCACGGCTTCTGTTTCTTCACCTTTTTCTCTCTTTCATCATCTCTCCATGCATTTCTCCTCTTAAGGAAATAAGGAAGCCTGAGGAAGTCCACAACCTCTCCTTCTCCATTAATGAGGGAGCAGAACACTGGTGTGTCTCTATAAAAACACAAGCAAACAAAGCATTCAAAAGTATGAAAGGGCAGAAAAAAAAAATCTTGTCAACACAGATAAGCTGATAATTATAATATAAAGTTACAAAACGAGAAACAAAATTGAGAGTCACTTCAACAGGGTTCACTGAAATACCGTTAATCTAAAAAAGTCAATTAAGATGACAAACAATGTCTTCTCTTTCAAACTCTAAAAAAAAAAAAAAAAAAAAAAAGATACATTAAAACATATATATTTATTTATTTATTTATTTATTTATTTATTTACGCGTGTATATGTATCATTACCAAAAGAGTTAAATGGAACTAATGACCATAATTAGCTAACAATGTTTTTGGGAAACACCCCCCTAAATAATACTTCGTGAACCATAATTTCAGATCAGGACTCAGAACGCAGATCACGAATCATCTGACTTGGATCAAACTCCACATACTAGCAAATCATTTGATTTAGATTGAGACTTCTAATCGCGTAGCGCAAATCATTTATTTTGAATCATTCAATTTGTGAAATAATTCACAAACCTGTTCCAATCCAAATCAAATCAAATATGTACTCCGAAGTCCCGATCTGAATCAAATGATTCATGATACATGAAGTTCCGATCTAAATCATTCACAATACGTGATCCGATTGAAGCGCTTCAAAACAATGAATCATTTTGTGACGCAAAGGTTTAACTGATTCAGAGTTTCAAAAAGCTAAGTTTCACCCATCACTACGTGCTTTTTAGAATTATTACAAGCGATGTCAAAATTCGAAAATGACTGGCTCTTTTCATTTGATCTGGCTTTTGCTAGTAAATTGCTTGAAATGAGTGACTGAAGTCACGAGTTTGAATCAATCGGAGCAGTTCCAGCATAAATGACTCAACAGATTTTGTTCATCTGTTCCTCTTTTCGTGTCTTCAGCCAGGTTTACACGACATCACCATTATACTACTGGCTTAGCTTACTAGTTTTTACGACACTAAGTGAAATAAGCGTAAAAGGTATGTTTTTTTTAAAAATTACATTAATTTTGCATGAAAAGATGTGCTTACTGAAAAAAAATGTAACACTTATTTCATAGACACATTGTCTTTCAGTAAGTCAAGCATTTTTTAAGTACCTCTTCAGCAATATTGCCATTGTCAAGGGTTTTCCAGGCCTTAAACTTCAAAGTCAAATTCAAGCACCTTGTACGAACCCTGCTTTAAATGAGTATTTAATGAGCTAAACAAATATCCAATAATAGTAGTTTATATGAGTGCATCACCTTCTAAAATAACGTGAAATATTTTTTCACTCTGAACAAATACGTACCTGCCGGAAGCAAATGCCACCCCGAGTACACGGATACCCTTTCCTTGCGACTCATCCATAAGGTCATCATCCTCCTCTACCTGCTGATCAGGCCGATATGGAGCCACCTTCAACCAGTTATACAGCTTCTTGCAGCAAGACTACAACAAAAACACAAATCAATTTATTATAGACCACAGTTTGGTACTGAAAGTGCTTTGTTAGCTTTCAAAGGTAATGTAATGCATGCAATCAATGTGGCACCTTAACAATATTGTCCTTTGCTTCAGCAACAAGCTTGTTTTTCAGTTCCTTGGCCATCTGAGGATACAGGAACTGCTGCAAGGAACGTTCAATAGCAAGGGTTCTCTGCTTGTTCCATTCCTGCACCTGGTGACTGAACTCATCCCTGTAGTAGAACTGCTTGATCTCATCAAAATAGGTCTGATCTCCTCCATACCTGTAGAGATGACAAACAGAACTGCTCTGTATCTCTTGTATACAATCCTGGTTTTGATCTCAAGCTAAATTTTTCAGGACACATCTATACCCTTTGACTCCCACAAGGTCAATGCAGATGTCTATGGCAAGCAGGCCTTCCTCCTCAGCCAGGCACATCTTCAAGAACTGATCTCCACTCAGCTCTTTTACAGGCTTGTTCTTCAGGTATTTAAAGGAATAGGCATAGTGTGCTTCATCCACATCCTAGGAACATGGCAGACATTAGCTGATGTGGAATTACTGACAAAGGAGTAAGCAATTGACACATCAGTTTAGTCTGGGTTTGAATAGAAGGACTACGTTTGCACAGCAAAAACGCAGCCTACAATACACACCTACATACATCAACTGAACATTCTAGCTAAAGCTCTAACACAACAGAACTCTACTGGTGTGGAAAGGTTGCTATTCTGCCAATACCCTTTCCTTGATGAATATGGTTAAGTGAAAGAACAGAAGATAAACAAAAACACAACAGTTAAAAAAAAAACCCAAAAAACAATGGTAGAATACAGTCACTTCTTACAGTCTGTAATGCGTAAACAAATGCTAAATACAAACCTTCTTGCCCTTCTTAGTTGGCTTGATGTTAATTTTGGCCCTTTCCTGGAAGGTCTGTCTGAGCACGTGCCTGACCAGAGGTTCACGAGCAATCTGCATGGCCACCATGTACCGTGCACCTTCCAGAACAGCCTCCGGGGTGTTAAATTGACTATGAAAACATTTGATTTATGAAAATAATAAGCCATCTGACATTGACATTATTCAATATGCAGTGGGTAAAAGACTTAATTACAGAAATTTTTATAAAAAAACAATTTCAAGTTTGCATTGATCCATTACCTGCACACATAGTCCTTGGCCAGCTCCAAAGGTTCTGCTGGGAACTGCTCGGTCTCGTGCCTCTGATAACTGTCTCGCAAGTTCTCTCCAAACTGCTCTGGGGTCAGACCAAACTTCTTCGCAAGGCCATCTAAGAAAAAGTGTATGAATGAATTTATTACTTTCATGTAGTTACACTGCAGTTATGTACATGTACACTGCCTTAGAAGTTTAAAAACAGTAAGATTTTTAGGTTTTTTTTAGTTTTTTTCTTGATGAGCAGAAGAAGTCTCTTTCAGAGATCCTTCAGGAATCATACCAAAATGATCATTTATTATGAATGTTGAAAACAGTTGTGCCGGAGATTTTTCTTCTTGAATCTGTGATACTTTTTGGGGAAAAAAAAAATAAAAAAATAAAAATAAATATTTTGTAATTATATACACTACCGTTCAAAAGTTTGGGGTCAGTAAAACTATTTTCTTATTTTTTTTTAAAGAAATTAATTCAGCAAGGATGTTAAATTGATAAAAAGTGATAGTAAAGACTTATATTATTAAAAAAAGATATCTAATTTTAAATAACGCTTT
>JAHKKF010535013.1:0-35224 GCA_019740295.1 Labeo calbasu | reverse complement strand
AAAAAAAATAAGCAGCACAACTGTTTCCAACATTGATATAAATCAACATATTAGAATGATTTCTGAAGGAAAATTCAGCTTTGCATCACAGAAATAAAATATATTTTGAAGCATATTAAAGTAGAAAGCTGTTATTTTATATTACACAATTTTACAGTATTTTCTGCATTTTTAAACAAATAAATGCACCCCTGATGAGCATAAGAAACTTCTTTTAAAAAAACCAAACAAACAAAAACAAAATCTTACTGATCCCAAACTTTTAAACAGCAGTGTAGTTATGTAGAATATCAGTTACACTGCTTAAAAAATAAAAAATAAATAAAAAATTGACAAAATATGTTAAATTCAATAAATGTGCTGGAGGTTTATAATCCAAAATAACATACATTTTTGCAGTAGGCCAGGGAATATGTTTAGCACGTTTGACCTAATCAGCATATATAAATAAAAGACAAAAATATGTTCTGTTTTAATTATGTTTGCAAGATGTACACACCAAGGCCTGCGCTCTGACAGATGCTGTACATATCTCTACGTGAAGCTTGTTTCAAATCTGGACCCTTTTGCTCCTCTTCTTCCTCTTCCTCCTCCACTTCTGCTTCTTCTCCTAGCAGAACAAAAACAGTTTCAGTTTATTGCGACACTAGATGACCAGTATTTGAACAACTTCAAAGAAAACACGGGTGTACCATCTTCCTCTGACACTTCCTTGATTTTTTTCAGTTTCTTTTTGCTGGCCTTGGTTGCATTTTGCATCTTAGGAATGTCTCGCCCATAGTAGAGCAGGAAGTGGTTGTAGACATCTCCCAGTTCATCAAGAGACTGGACGTCTTTCAGTCTGTCAAAGCAGAAAAAACATGTGATTCGTGTGGACAAGAAACAAAATGTTAGAGTTTCTTAGGTTTGTACTCATACCTCTCCATATCAGTAGTGTCTAGAGGACGAGTTGAGTCAGCTAGTGGCTTGTCAGGGTCAGCTGAGATCTGCTCAAACTGATAAGACTGCATCCTCTGGAAGAGACGTGTCAGGTTCTGCTTTCTGGTCTTCAGCTGAGTCCACTGAGGAAGACAGCGTAAGCAGTCATAATTAATTTTAACATTAAAAAGCAGCAACCACAATGCATTTAGAAAATATTTTGATATGCCCTAACCTTCTCATCCCACTGCCACACCTTCCACAGATCATTAATGTTCAGCTCTGGTTCAACATACTCCTTCCTGTAGAATGCAATAAAGGGAACCTGTAAGATGGAAAAGAGAGGAGTTAAAACCAGATAATCTGTCAGTGAAGTTTAATCACATCCTCTTTTTTCCCCCTATGACTATACCTCAAAGTGTTGGTTCCTCATGAAGTTCAGAGCTTCTTTGATTTTAGCAATAGTACTGGGGCCCTTCCTGCTAAAGTTAGTGGTTGTCCCACGATCCAGGTAGTCTGTGCTCTCCTGCAATGCAAATCAAAACAAAATAAGTATCAAAGTTAGCATAGCACCACGACAACATGCTAACAAGAGTCATGTTATACATATACTCCATTCGCACCTGCATGGAGATGGTTGGTGTGGAGAAAGCATTTCTGTAAATCCATTCAGCTTCTTCCTCAAGTTCATCATCCTCAGCAGGTTTTACAGGGATGGCCCTCAACTGCAAAAGACATCAGGTTATAAATAAAATATATATATACTTATTTCTATCCATGAAAGGAAACACTGATAAAGGACATGCAGGTTTCTGGTATCCTTCACCGTGGACAACATACTGCAAATGAAAGCTACAGCACCAGTCAAAAGTTTTTGAACATTTCGATTGTTAATGATTTTTAAAGAAGTCTCTTCTGCTCACCAAACCTGCATTTATTTGATCCAAAGTACAGAAAAACAGTACAATTCTGAAATATTTTTACTATTTAAAATAACCGTTTTCTATTTGAATATATTTTAAAATTTTCATTACTCCAGTCTTAAGTGTCACATGATCCTTCAGTGATCATTTTAATATGCTGATTTGCTGTTCAAGATAGCTTTTATTTCAACATCTTTTATTATTACTATCAATTTTTAAAACAGTTTAGTATTTTTTTTCCAGGATTCTTTAAAAAGGATTTTATAACATACCACAATACAATTTAAAAATTAATACTTTTATTTAGCAAGGATGCTTTAAATTGATCAAAAATAATGATAAAGACACTTATAATGTTTCAAAAGATTTCAATTTCAGATAAATGCTGTTCTTCTGAACTCTCTCTTCATTAAAGAAACCTGAAAAAAAAAACTGTACCGTTTTTAACATCATAATAAATATTAATGTTTTTTTGAGCAGCAAATCAGAATATTAGAATGATTTCTGAAGGGTCATTTGACTGGAATAATGATGCTAAAATTCAGCTTTAAAATCAAAGGAATAAATGATATTTTAAAATATATTCAAATAGAAAACAGTTATTTTAAATAGTAAAAAATATCAAAATTTTACTGTTTTTGCTGTACTATGGATCAAATAAATGCAGGCTTGGTGAGCAGAAGAAACTTCTTATAAAAAAAAAAAAAAATTAAAAATCTTACTGCTCAAAAACGTTTGACCGGTAGCGTATTGCATGCTAAAACTGATTCATACCTGGAATCTTTCTGGCATGTCTGTAGAGCGGATCTCATTGTCTTGATCGGTCATGTGGCTGCTCTCCAGCTCACTGGGCTCATAGATCTCAAATATGCTACGGCGACCAACTCTTCTCTTGGTCTGCTTCTTTGGCCGATCCCATGACTCATCATCCTGGTCCTCTTCTTCCTCTTCTGCATGATCATATGCCTCAGTGTCGAACTCGGCAAAGTCAAAATCACCACCGAATATCTCTTGAGCTTCTTGCAAGGCACTAGAATGTCAAAAAAGTAGCAACATTAGAGATAAAAAAAGGCATAGGGTTGAAGGCCATTGCACAGAAGTTCATGGGCTGGTTTCTCAGACAGAGCTTAGACTAAGCCAGGATTAGGCCCTAGTTCAATTAGGACATTAAAGTACTTTTTATAAACATGCCTTAAAAAAAACATTACTGGTGTGCATCCTGAGACAAAACAAGGGCACTGACATATTTTAAGATCAATCAGTGCAAGTTTCCTTCAGTTGAAACAGCACAGACTTACATTTTAGTCTTAGACTAGGCTTATGCCTTGTCTGTGAAACCAGGGGTAAATTTGCATAAGCAAACCACTGTGTACAGTTTACACCACTTACGCATCAGTGTAGCCAGAGAATTTCTTTCCCTTCTTTTTAGTGATAGGCTGCCCATCATCATCCACAATGAAATCATCAATATCTGCAAAGATTAAAGAAAAACAAAACGTCACCAAAATTCCACAGAATTCTAGAATAAGAATTCAAATCCATGACGTATATGGAAAAAGCCTTTCCTACCCGATTCCTCATCATCATCTTCCTCTTCATCCTCTCTTGGGTGAAGTGTGTCCACAGCCTCTCCGTCCTCGAGCTCTCCTTCTCCGTCACCATCCCCAGTGAAGATCTCATCAGCGATCAGGTCTTTCTCATCATCTTCCCCCTCATCATCCATTGTTTTCACACGCGAGTACTTCTTTTTCTAAACAGATTTTTTTCCCATGAGTTTAAAATTTACCATCAGTTAAATTAATACAAAGGAGGTAGGATCTTTGGCGACTAACCCTTCTCTTCACTTTCACTCCTAAATTCTCCTCGATGAGGTCCAGATCATCATCATCCAGATAGTCATCAAAACCTGACAGATACAAGCACACATTGTTTAATGTGAACCATGGCTGAGCAATACAGAAAACAATGCTTCATTTTGTCAATTTTCAATAATTTATTTTTTTTCCCCCAACAGAAGAACCAAAATTTTGCCCATCTTGATGAATAATTGATGCAAATGTAAAAATCTAATTCACGTAATAATCACAACATTTCCACACTATTTTTCACTAAAAGAACACCATGGAATAACATATTATTAATATTCATGTCTTCTAACAAAATTTTACTGTTAACGATTGTATTACAAATAACATTTACTAATACATTTTTCTACTGCATATTTTAATATGCCAAAAAAAGCCATACAAGTATTTAATGAACAAGCACCGTTTCAGAACACTAAATCAGAGCTGTGATCAAGTTTGAACGGATTTCAGTGTTTCACACAGATTTTTGTGAGACTTGTGGTGGCAGGTGACGTCACTTTAATTTGCATATTTATGACGCTTGTGTTCAGACAACTTTCGGCACTTCAGATCTGTTCTCCTCTCTGAACCATCACATTCTGTAATATAACTAAATTCCCAATAAAGCTGTTCTATTTACATATTTTCTGTTGTGTTACATAAAACGAGTATAAAAACCCATTAAATACTAAGCTAACCAGAAGCCACTACTTAAATCCTGATTTATAATTGCAACATTTTCTGATAAAAATCAACATACATCTACATACTAAAGAGGAACTATACGCGGTGGCTTTGGCTATATTACTTTTTTGTCACATGCAGCACACTGCCCACATTAGAGTAATAAACTATGTGCATTATTAACAGGTGAATTATGTTCGTATTTAAAAGTCCAAACAGTCAGTAAGTGACGGGTGCTTGGAATGGCTGTTTTGTGCTCATTTATTGACGAGTGTGCTGCTGTACGGCCAACTAAATACGCTGCTTCTTTGCCGCTCACCGCACAGAATAGATGTCGAAATTCATCATTAAGATGTTTAAACCATTTCTTTTGGCTAAAATATGAATCCTCTATCCACAACTATCTTTCTCCAGTGAAAAAGTCATTTTGTCTGAATTAGTGGAGAAATATCTTTAGATAAAGCATTGTGGAAAAGCAAAGTGGAAAAAACCTAAAACAGTTCCAAACATAGACTTTCATGTGAGAGGACAACAGGAAATTGACTTTTTCATTGGAGGACTGGCATTTTGGCCAGAAGTAATGGTTTAAAGTTTAAATAATTTTATTTTGGTAAAAATACACAGCTCTTTACTTCATAAGACGTTAACTGATGGATTGGAGATGTGTGAATTATTTGTGGAATACTTTTAAGTTTTTATCAGCTGTTTGAACTCTCATTCTGATGGCACCCATTCACTGCAGATGATCCATTGGAGAGCAAGTGATGTGATGTAAATTTCTCCAAATCTGTTCTGACGAAGAAACAAACTCATCTACATCTTGTATGGCCTGAGAGTGAATACATCTTCAACAAATAGTAATTTTTCTGTGAACTATTCTTTTAATTAGTTATCTCTGACAAAATAACAATATTGTGAATATTTGATTTCACCCAGTCCTACTGAGAACAACATTATTCAAAGGTAAACTGACAAAAATAACAGAAACCGGAAGGATTTACTAATATGGCTTTAAATTTGGAGCAACCTACTTCGCTTCCTGCGGCGATGACGGACCTCTTCTCCAGAGTCACTATCCTCTGGTGCACTTTGCGGTTCTTCCTCTTCCACATCGCCATCATCAATGAGTCCTCTCAGGTTTCCATGCTCATCCTGATCTTCGGTATTCTCTTCCTCCTCTTCTTCTGGAGACAATCAACACAGAAAACAAGCAATGACGCAACGTGTCAATAACAATGGAACTCTGATAAAATGTGATTTCTAAAAAGGTTTTTGAGGAAAACCTCAAAAACCGTAATTTCTTCACAACTGAAGACAGAAAGACATCTTGGATGACAAGGGGGTGAGTAAATTATTTGTTAATTGTTGTTTTGGAAATGGAGTTCTACTTTAAATAGGTAACATCTTACCATCATCTTCCATAAATCTCTGTGTCTTCTTGGGTTTCAGGTCTTTCTCCTCGAACTCCTCCTCTGACTCCTCAGCCTCGCTCTCGATGAAGTCAGACATATTTGCAAGGCCTGTGTGAAAAATAAAAAAAAGCTTTTAAATTAAATGCAGCATTGCTTTGACAAATACAGTATGACATTCAAATGGTTAGCAGTACTCATAGTAATAAAGAATGAAATGTTACATTGACATACTGACAATATTACATTTTCCTTGTCCATATTAAGTAAAATTCAGTTCAACAATGATAACAAAAACAGGGCATGCATCTGACAAATCTCTGGCAGTAAACAAAAGACTGACAAAGATCAGCTTCACTGCTGGCTTAACGTGATTATTATTGCACTAGACACTCAAAACAGCACTATGACTGTCTAATTTAATTTACTTCTTAAAATGTTCACATAACATCAGAACACTAATTGTGTAAATCCAAGCCTTTTTAGATACCAAAACACACATCAAGATGAACTTGAGATCCATGCGCCTTTTCAGATTTTAGCTTAGCTAATGAATTTGGGACGCGTAAATACGAAGTCTATAACTATTAAGAAATACCAAGAAAGTCAGCGATGACTCGAACGTAAACAATAAAACAATTGTTTTGTTTTCTAAATAATTACGCAACGGCTCTGTCTGCGGCACTGTGAGAAATCAAGGCCCTCATGCTAACAGCTAGCCTGTGCGTTAAGAAAAACAACCACAGGCATTATATGGCTCTTTTAAAAACACTTGACTGAAACTAAACATCGAAGACGAAAGCGCACTTACTTTTCCTTGCGAGGTAGCTCGATTAAAGACTTGAAAATAAGCGCTGAGATGAAGAACGGAGCGTCACTTTTGAAGAAGCTTGATACTGACAACAAAAAAATGGCTGAGGGTTACAGTCGGGATTCTGGTTCCGGTATACACATATTTAACTTCCGGTCAGGATTAATTCGTTAGCTGATTTTAATAAATAGAGTAAATGTTCAAATTAACAAGAACTAAGATTAATACATGCGTTAAAATAATTTGTCGTTGTTAGTTCAGGTCAACTAATGTAGTTAACTAATGTTTACAATTTGAACCATACTGTAAAGTGATACCGATGCATATATTTCAGGAACAAATTATAGTTAACTTTCCTGGTGAAAAATAAGTAAAAACTAACACTTCCACCATTTAAAATCATGATTTTACTAGAAAAAATATCGTTTTTACTCAACAACGTTGTATCTCCGAGCCTGAAGATGGCGCTCTATATTTTAGTGCTTCATGCGTTCCATGTGACGTCATGTAGGTTTTTAATGATTAGTTTTTCCATAGAGCTCAGCAAACCATGGGTAGTTTGAAGCGCTTACGGGTCCAGTTGCCTATAACAGTATTATTGTCATGTATGTTTACATTGTCCTCCGGCAGCGAAATGAATTTTGTAACGTGCGGGTCGGTCGTGAAGCTGCTCAACGTGAAACACAACGTCAGATTACACTCTCATGATGTCCGCTATGGATCTGGTGAGTAAGAGTGATTCTCATTCATAAATCTGTATGGTAGTGATATTAACGTTTGATGTGTTAAACAATTGTAAAAAGTCAATAAAAACATATTATATTACAACTTTGTAAACGTTCTGGAGGGTTTAAAAGTATACACTCTGTTTGGGTCGGTAAGTATTTTGTTTTGTTTTGTTTTTGAAAGGCTGCATTTACACTGCCAGTCAAAAGTTTTTGAACAGTCAGATTTTTAATGTTTTTTAAAGAAGTCTCTTCTGCTCACCAAGCCTGCATTTATTTGATCCAAAATACTGCAAAAGCAGTAAAATTCTAAAATATTTGTACTATTTAAAATAACTGCGTTATATTTGAATATATTTTAAAATGTAATTTATTCCTGTGATCAAGGCTGAATCGTCAGCATTATTAAGTTACTCCAGTCTTCAGTGTCACGATCCTTCAAAAACCTTTATAAAATGCCGATTTGCTGGTCAAGAAACAATTTTTATTGTTATTAATTTTATCAACATTTAAAACAGTGGAGTACATTTTTCTTTGAATAGAAAGATCCAAGTATCAGCATTTTTTAATATTATACACTATACCGTTCAAAAGCTTGGAGTCAGTACAGTTTTTATTTTTTGGGGGAAAGAAATTATAGAAATTAATACTTTTATTTAGCAATGATACTTTAAAAATCAAACATGATGACAGAGACATTTATGAGGGTACAAAAGATTTCTGTTTCAGATAAATGCTGTTGTTCTGACCTTTATGTTCATGAAATAAACCTGATAAATTCTACTCAGCTGTTTTCAACATAATAATAATTCATGTTTTTTGAACAGCAAATCAGAATATTAGATTCAGATTTCTGAGGGATCGTGTGACTGGAGAACTGATGCTAAAAATTCAGCTTTGAAATCACAGGAATAAAGTACATTTTAAGATATATTTAAATAGAAAGCAGTTATTTTAAATAATTAAAATATTTCAGAATTGTACTGTTTTTGCTGTGTTTTGGATCAAATAGATGCAGGCTTGGTAAGCAGAAGAGACATCTTTAAAAAGCAGTAAAAATCTTACCGTTCAAAAACTTTTGACTGGTATTTTTACTCAAAAATAGAGTAAAAATAATAATATAGTGAAATATTATTACAATTTAAAATCACTGTTTTTTATTTTGATATATTTTAAAATGTAATGATCCTTCAGAAATCATTCTAATATGCTGATTTATTGCCTAAGACACGTTTCTTATTATTATTAATGTTGAAAATAGTTGTGCTGCTTAATATTTTGTGGAAACCACATTCTCTTTAATGAATAGAAAGTTTTAATTTGAAAATTAAATTTCTGTTTGCCTTTCAAAAGTTTAGGGTCAGTAAGATTTTAAGTTTCTAAAAAATTCTTCTGCTCACCAAGGCTGCATTTATTTTTATCAAAATGCAGTAAAAGCATTAATAATGTGAAATATTATTAAAATTTAAAATAACTGTTTCCTATTTTAATACGTTTTAAAATATAATTTAACCCCGTGATGGCAGATCTGAATTTTTAGCAGCCATTACTCCAGAATTCAGTGTCACATGATCCTGCAGAAATCATTCCAATATGCTGATGATAAATGTCACTTTTGATCAGTTTAATGCATCCATGCTGAATAAATATATTGATTTTCTTCATATACTGATCTGTTAATTTTAATTCCAGGTAGTGGTCAGCAGTCAGTGACTGGTGTGACCGCAGTAGAGGACAGCAACAGTTACTGGAGTGTGCGGGGCACCAGTGATGCTGTGTGTCATCGAGGGACTCCCATACAATGTGGACAAAACATCCGACTGACCCATGTGAACACGGGCCGCAATCTACACAGCCACTACTTTACTTCTCCTCTTTCTTCAAATCAGGTTTTTTTTTTTTTTTTTTTAAACACACATTTTAAACACACACTGTACTGTATAGGTCAGGGGTGCTCAAACTTGGTCCTGGAGGGCCGTTGTCCTGCAGAGTTTAGATCCAGCCCCAACACACCTGCTGGGAAGTTTCTAGTATGCCTAGTAAGAGCTTGATTAGCTGGTTCAGGTGTGTTTAATTGGAGTTGGAGCCAAATTCAGCAGGAGAGTGGCCCTCCAGGGCCAAGTCTGGGCACCCCTGGTATAGGTAGTGTATATAAATTTTGATGTTGCAATAGGCTGTGGAATTTTACTCAAAACCCTTTCCATTTAGGAGGTCAGTGCCTTTGGTGAGAACGGCGAGGGTGACCATCTGGATGAGTGGACTGTTTTGTGTGCTGGCTCTGTTTGGCAGCGGGATGAGTCCGTTCGGTTTCGCCACACGGCCACTGAGGCTCTGCTGTCTGTGACGGGAGAACAGTACGGCAGACCCATCCACGGCCAGAGAGAAGTGCACGGCATGATGGTCAGCAGCTCACACAGCTACTGGAAAACAATGGAGGGCGTCTTCATGAAACCCAGTGAGACTGGACCCAGGGATTTCAGCAGTCCATTACACACTGAGTTTTAAAGAAATGCTTCATATAAGCTGAATCTGCTGGACTCTATTGATTTTCCTTTACCTACTGGCCCAGAAGAGGAGCCTTGAGCTGTTATGAAAAAGAGTTTTAGAATCAAATTGTGCCTCATGCTCATTTTTTAAACACTTTTAAGCATATGCTTTTACACTGTTTGGGGTCAGTAAGGATTATTAAGGTTTTGACAAAAATATGACGCATCACAACTGTTTTCAACATTGGTAATAATAAGAAATCAGCATATTGGAATGATTTCTGAAGGATCATGTGAAACTGAATTCTGGAGTAATGGCTGCTGAAAATTTGGATTTGCCATCACAGGGTTAAATTATATTTTAAAACATATTAAAATAGGAAACCGTTATTGTAAATTTTAATAATATTTCACAAAAAAATAATGCTTCTACTGCATTTTGATCAAATAAATGCAGCCTTGGTGAGCAGAAGAATTTTTTAGAAACTGAAAATCTTACTGACCCTAAACATTTGAAAGGCAAACTGAAATTTTTAATTTGAAAAATTGAAAGAAATGTTTTAAACAAAACATTTTTGGATTGCAGAAAGAAGCCACTTTTAGCTTTTTAAGCATTTTTTAAAATTAATTCCATAGTCTTACAGATTTCATAATTATGAGGCAAAAGTTAATGCAGAGTTGTTTTAACTAAGTTTTAACACAAGTTTTAACCTTTGACAGTATTTAATAGGCATTAAAATAGAAAAACCATGGCCATCTGTTTGCATCTTACAAGTACTATTAATTATAAAAAACAACAAAAAATCTTTAAATCATAAATTTGGCCCACAGCTGTTCTCAAAAACCTTTCAAACTGGGAAAACATTAATTAATTATACCGGACAAGCTGAAATTCACTTGAATAGCTTGATGCTGACCTGTGAAAACACTACAGAAGCAATGCTACTTCATGTTGCAGCAGTATTAACATTAGTCTCACTGAAAGACTTGCAATTATGTGGTGCTATGTAATGATGTTTTAGGCTATTTTTTCCAAAGGAAGCTGTGAGTTATAACAAAAGCTCCTATAAAGCCATAAGTATTATACTTGCACTTGCACACCTTACGTAACATCTTATTTGCCACTAAAATAATTCATTTTTGTCTCTAAATGTGTGATTGAAATTACATTAAGTGCCTTTTTACTATTAACACATATACCATGATTACATGTACTGTAGATGCTGTAAAATTTGAGGTGCCCTGTAAACTTTTTTCGTTCTGTTTACATGGTTGGAGTCACAGCTGTACACCATTTGACTTGGTAACTACACACAGTACCAACTGGCAAACATTAGTACAGATTTTGAAGTAGAAAACAGCCTCTAGAGTTTATTACCTCAGACAGATGGTTTGTGTGAACATGCTGTTTTGTAGATGCTTTAAATTAAAGAGATCAAGACTTGTTTATTCATTAATGGTGCTGTTTTTTTTTTTTTTTTTTTAAATCAGAAAAACTAAAGATTAAGTACTTTATTTGTCATTTGTACAGCTAACACACTCACTGGTGTTGCAAAATGCAAAATCCATTGCTTGCCTTTCATGTTCCAGGCAACAATAATAACAAAAAAATAAAGTTATAGAAGTTTTCATCATCATTATATTATGGAAGCCCGTTTCCGCCACCGAATGGAAAAAAGCTAATCGCAACGTTTTGTTTCGCAATTCTGACTATTCCCTTTAGAATTGAGATATAAACTCATAATTTAGAGCTAAAAAGTCAGAACTGTGTGATATAAACTCGCAAATCTGACTTTTCCCCTCAGAATTTCGTCATATAAAGTCGCCATTCTGACTTTTTCCCTCAGAATTGTCCCAGGAAGCACACGTACGGCTGCAAGATGTCTGTTAAAGATCACCTGGAAAGCATCTGCTGTGTACAAACATCTGACAGATTTCTGTAAGATGTCAGTTTTACATACATTTTGAATCATAAACATCTTAAAGACATAGACATCTATTTGAGATCTGATAGGAAACGTCCTATAGACGTATTGCAGATGAGCAAACACTCTAAAAATACGCAGAGATGAAAAGTAACGAAGTACAAATACTTCGTTACAGTAGATTTTTCTGGTATCAGTACTTTACTTAACTATTTATTTTTTTGACTACTTTTTACTTTTACTCCTTACATTTTGACACAAATATCTGTACTTTCTACTTCTTACATTTTCAAACTAGGCTCGTTACTTCAGTTTTCACCATTCGATAACAAATCTCTAATAAATCATGGATCGGTTAGTCTTGACTGGCAACGCGATTCGGTTCGCGCGCGCTCCGCGTCTCCGCCAAATGTTTTCTTTCAGAGTAATCAATGCAAGAGACTCAAGAATGGAGTGGAAGCGCCCGGGTGTTCTGACCTGTTCAGTACTTCAAGTGCAGGTCAGTTTCATGTGTAAACAGGCTGCTAAGAGTTGTTAGCAGTTAATGCTTAACTAAGTAAACAAAGACAAAACTACAGCAGTAGTACTATACACAAAACTAAACTAAATTACCGTCATCACTCAAAATAATCTATGCTGAATTACATCATTATTATTTACTGTAAAATTACAGTAGTAATTTAGCAAACAAATGTTATAAAACATTGTTTTGTACCCTGGTGAAAAAAAAAGCATATGCTGGTTAGGTATGTTTTGGTGCTGGTTTAAGCTGGTCCTTTGCTGGTTGATGCTGGTCCTTGACCAGCAACATGACCAGCATAAACCAGCAAAACCCAGCAAAGGACCAGCTTTACGTTCAGAGGGAGCTAGGGCAGATAACAACACAACCCTTACAAAATTAAAACCAAAATCCATGGTTACTATAGTTCAACCATGGTAACCACAAATGAACCATGGTTTTGCTACACTAACCATAGTCTAACCATGAGATGTTTATGGTTGTAAATGAAAACAGATAATCAGTCCACCCAAAAAAACAAAACAAAACATGGTTACTATACTTTTACTGTAATAAACCATGGTTCATTTTTGTACGAGAAAAATATGAGTCCTGATAATGCATGGTGGTTGTTGAGCCTTGATACATTCATTAGCTAACAAATTATAAATGTAAGTTATTTTCTTATTAATGCATCAATGTGGTGTGAGGTCCAGTTACCAGCGTGACACTAAAACAGGTAGTAGTAATGGGTACTTTTTACTTAAGTACATGTCTGAGCCCATACTTCTTATAACTTAAGTAAAAAAATGTAGTCAGTACTTCTACTTTTACCAGAGTATTTTTAAACATGAGTATCTGTACTTCTACTTGAGTGAAGGATGTGTGTACTTTTGCCATCTCTGAAAATACGTCTTCCAGATGTATATGCAGATGTCAAATAGACATCTCGATGATATATGTATGCTATCAGGGGTGAGATATAGACTCGCAATTTAGAGTTAAAAAGTCAGAATTTTGTTATATAAACTCGCAATTCTGATTATTTCCCTCAGAATTTCCTGATATTAATTTGCAATTCTGACTTTTTCCCTCAGAATTGTGAAATATAAACTCGCAAATTAGAGTTAAAAAGTCAGAATTGAGTGATATAAACTCACAAATCTGACTTTTTCCCTCAGAATTGTGAGATAAACTTGCAATTTAAAAGTTAAAAATTTAGAATTGCATGATATAAACTTGCAGTTCTGACTTTTTCCTCAGAATTGTGATACAGACTCACTGACTATATTCCCTTAGAATTGAGATATAAACTCCCAATTCTGACTTTTTTCCACAGAATTGTGAGATACAATTTCGCAATTTAGAGTTAAAAGTAAGAACTGTGCGATATAAACTTGCAAATCTGACTTTTCCCTCAGAATTTTATGATATAAACCCCCAATTCTGATTTTTTTCCTCAGTATTGTGAGATAAAAACTCGCAATGACCTTATTTTTTATTCCTTATTCAGTCGTGGAAACGGGCTTTATTATATCAATAACTGGATGCAAAGACATTTATTGCCATGTTCAATAAATAACTTTTTTTTATTTCTTCATATGCTTTTACTTGTAATGATACATTTTTGTTTAGAAACCATATTGCTGTAATCTGTCAATCCACATCCTGCATGCAATATGTATACTGTTTTGCATATTAATAATCCTTCTTTTGTAATACTTCATAAAAATACATACATATAAAATTTTATTTGGCATGCTTCAAATTCAGATGAAATTAGGATCTGGATTGAGAGTAAATCAAATTAAAAATTCCATCAACCTTTGCAAGATTAAAAAAAATAACAATAGAAAACATAAATATTATTAATCAACAAAATATAAAATACAGTAGCAAATAAAACCGTTACCAATTTATATATCCAAAATGCCCATAAACTATAGGGTAATTTTAGTAGAATGTATAGATTCTTACAAGATGGCAACAAGCAAGGGGATACATAGAATAATGGCTAGTAAAAATGATGCGAGACATCTTTAAACTCCAGTCCACTAACCTGCCTTTGTGATAATTGAAAGAAATGGTAAACAAATAGTCTTATATTAATAAACAAAATAACAAGGTGCAACACTTTAAATTGATATATATGAAATTTACACTGTATTCCACTCCCGTTTCCAACTTCTTTTTGGTAAAGGTTACTTTGTTTCTTTCTATAAGTAACATTTCTTCTTTACTTGCGTCACGTCGCAATTTTTACATTACATCTTCAGAGCAGCCCACTAGATGGAGCCATTGAGTTGGAAATCTCTTCAGCACAAACTGATGGAATAATGCACCGGTCCTCAATCAAGCTGGTCTGTGACATTCTGGAAAACTGACAGGAACTTTGTCCAGTAAACGGTTCCCAATAATCCGCTTTTCCTTTGCAGTGTATTTTGGCACAGAATGCTGGTACTGTTTCATTTAAGATTTGCTCACAGGAAGGAAACAATGGGAGTTCAGACATTTCGACTGATGCTCTCAGCGAATGCCTGCAAGCAGTACAGACCTTGGAAAAGCACTGCATTAGTGTTCTGAACATGCAAACATGACACAGACGATCCAAAGACAATCTTTTGTGTGGCACTATATGCATAAATACACATGCAATATACAAGGGATTGTGACAAAGTATACACAGTAATAAGGAACACAGGGAAGGGGACTGATGTGCACACACATTATAAATATATAGACAAACAGGTAGACAAATACGTATATTACACACAGACCGTAACTGTAAAAGAAAAAAAAAGTGCTATTTTAGAGACTGACCAGTTTACTTCTGGTTGATTCAGAGCAGTTTATGTTGCATTCATTGCCTCTCTGAGCCTGAGAGTGAATAAAAACTCAAAATGGACCAAAAAGTCCAACTATGTAGCATAGACACTTCCGCAGAAGTTCAGTGTCATATATTTGAACCAGACAATATATGCAGACATTTAGAAGATCTTGATACTACATTTAAAATCAAAGAGAGTATTATACTCTCTTCTTTTGTGTAGATACACAAAACGAGAGAATGGGTAATGGCACAAATGAAACCGACTTCTAATTTAAGATTCTGTTCACCCATAATGCACGAGGTGTACTGCAAAATGGAGTTGTGTGGAATTTAATTCATCCCACTTGCTGTGCAGAATGTGGAAAGCCGCAATGCATTTGTAAACCAAATTATATAGCAAACAATGAAAAATCAGTCTGGATCTGCTCACACTGAGAAATAGTTTGGAGTCAGTAAGATTTATAAGTCTTACGCTCACCAAAGCTGCATTTATTTGATAAAAATACAGCAAAAACAGTAATATTGTGAAATATTATTACACTATTTTATAACGTAATTCAATCCTGAATTTTCAGCATCATTACTCCAGTCTTCAGTGTCACATGATCCTTCAGAAATCATTCTGATGTGCTGATTTGCTGCTCAAAAAAAAACATTTCTTATTTTTATCAGTGAGAAAACAGTTGTGCTGCTTAATATCAAAAGTCGGATGCATTTTTTCAGCATTCTTTGACAAATAGGAAGCTTAGAAGAACAGCGTTTATTTGAAGTGGATTTATGGAGCATCAGACATAATATGCGGTCAAAAAATATATTTTCCATGTCCACAAATTTAGAATTTATTCCCTCATTTTATTAAAATGTCTTTATTTTTCCCCCTCATTTTAGTTAATTGTGGCCATGTGGCCTTGTTAATTTGTTCCCTTATTTTAGTAAATCACAGCCATGTTATATTATTAGGAGAAGCCCACTTCTAGAACAACAATTTACAAATAATTTACTCATCCAAGATGTTCATGTCTTTCTGTCTTCAGTCGTAAAGAAATTATGGTTTTTGAGAAAAGCATTTCAGGATTTTTTTGCATATAATGGACTTCATTGGTGCCCCGAATTTGAACTAAAGCAGTTTAAATGCAGCTTCAAAGGGCTCTAAACGATCCCAGCCTAAAAAAGGTCTTATCTAGCGAAACGATCTGTCATTGTTTTCGAAAAATAAAAATTTGTATACTTTTTAAGCACAAAAGCTCAGGCTGGGATGCGCGTTATTGAGCAATTCGTTCGTTTTGAACGAATCTTTAATGTGACTCGGGAAGAACGAGTCATCTCAGGGAGTGATTTGTTCAGTCGCGCATGCGCAAAATGGTTCTGTACTGGAATTAGTTCATCTGTTTCGAGTCTTCTGTTTTTTCGAGTCGTTCGTTCATCTTATGGGCTGTCACATAATGCTGATTTTGCTATAATGAACGAAATGACTCAAAAAAAGATTTGTTCATTTTGCTGAACGAAACTCAAAGATCCGGGTCGGTAAAATGACCAGAACTTCCTATCACTACTACGAATCACGTCTTCGAATCACCACATGTTCATTGTCTGTGTACTCCAGCTCAAAAAGGTTGAGTTTTTTTTTCTCCTACAACTTCAGAATCGTCCGACATTGTTGTACCTTTTTGTTTGTAAACAGCGTTTGGGACTTACTTGCGCGTTCGCTTTGTAAACACTGGGTCTGTGGTTCTGTCCACGTGACCTTCCGACGTGATTCAATAGAACGTGAACGGGCATCCCAGAGCCTGTGCTACATGAGCTTTTGTGCTTGAAAAGTAAACAAATTTTTATTTTCCGAAAAAATGACAGATAGTTTCGCTATATAAGACTTTTCTTCCTCGGCTGGGAGCGTTTAGAGCCCTTTAAGCTGCATTTAAATTCAAGTTCAAATTCGGGACACCAATGAAGTCCATTATATGGAGAAATATCCTGAAATGCTTTCCTGAAAAACCATAACTTTTTCACGACTGAAGACAGAAAGACATGAACATCTTGGATGACAAGGCAGTGAGTAAATTATTTCTGAATTGTTGTTCTGGACGTGGAGTTCTCCTTTAATTAATTTCCTCATCTGATTATCAAACAGAGGGAATAAATTAGTAAATCATGGCCACAAATGACTAAAAAGAGGAAGCAAATTTTTCATTCATGGCCACAATTTAACTAAAATGAGGGAACAAATTTCAGGTCATGGAACAAATTCTTAATTCATGGTCATGTATATATTTTTCACATGTCGTGCAGCACTCTGTAGATCAGAATATTTTTTTTAACATGATAAATTATGATATTATTTATAAACGTATAAATTACTATATACACTACCAGTCAAAATTTTTTAATTAATAAAAAAAAAAAAGGGTTTTTTAAAGTAGCCTGCATTTATTTGATCCAAAGTACAGCAAAAAACAGTCAAATTTCAGTCAAACAGTCAGCTTCAACATCACAGGAATAAATTACATTTTAAAATATATAAAAATAAAAAATTGTGATTTTAAATTGTAATAATATTTCACTATATTATTATTTTTACTGTATTTTTGATTAAATACACTACCAGTCAAAAGTTTTTGAACAGTAAGATTTTTACTGTTTTTTTTAAAAGACGGCTCACCAAAACACAGCAAAAACAGCAACATTCTGAAATATTTGAACTATTTAAAATAACATTTTTTATTTGAATATATTCTAAAATTTAATTTGTTTCTGTGATTTCAAAGCTAAATTTTTAGCATCATTACTCCAGTCACATGATTCTTGAGAAATCATTCTAATATTTTGATTTGCTGCTCAAAAACATTTATTATTATTATTATTATTATGTTGAAAACGGATGAGTAGAATTTTTTCAGGTCTCTGATGAATAGAAAGTTCAGAACAGCATTTCTGAAATAATAATCTTTTGTATAAATGTCTTTATCATCACTTTTGAATCGAAAGCATCCTTGCTAAATAAAAGTATTAATTTCTATAATAAATAATATTAATTTATATTTAAAAAATTATACAGGCTCCAAGCTTTTGAATGGTATAGTGTATAATGTTACAAAAGCTTATTAAAGTATATATTAAATTATATATCCTGTATTTTGGATCAAATAAATGCAGAACTGGTGAGCAGAAAAAACATTAAAAATCTTTTGAGTGGTAGTGTATTATATGTCTTATCTTTCACTATTAATCAATTTAATGCACCATATCTGGAAAAATGTATTAATTCTCCCACCCCACAAAAAAATAAAAATAAATAAATAAATCTTACTGACCCCAATCTGTTGAATGGTAATCCTACTATTTAAAAAAAAAAGAAAATGTATGTATATAACAGTTTGCAGTTTTCATTTAATTTGATCACATTTCATGTTTAATTCAGCAGCTGCTATCTAATTCTTTCCTGAATATATTTGTTCTTAAATAATTTTAAAATGATTTTACTTTTCTGTTTCTCTCCCTCAATTATGCTAATGTGAAGCACTTCAACGCTTATTATGTGCAATATAAATATATTTCCCCCAAAATATGGTTATTTAGCATTTTTACTCCAATGTAAAATCCCTTTAGTATTGGCAGTCCAATCAAAGGATAGTTTCTGGTTGACCACACTCAAAAGGTCAAAATGCACTGTGGGATACAGTACTCCATGCAGATTTTATCCTGCACATTTTGTTAATTTAAGATCGCACGCTGTGCACGGTAAACTGCATACTGTAAGTATGGTAGTAAGTATGGTCAATTCCTTCAGCATTAAACAATATCTTCAATAAATAAGCTTCAACACGGCAATGCTGTGAACAAAACGTACAGTGCGTCTGAGATGAACACGCACACGCTCTTGATGCCAGACATCCTGCAGCGGCTCCACTGGACAGGCTGCCAATCACTCCTCATCGTTCCCATCTGACATGACTTGGAGTGAGATAAAGTACAAAGTCGTCGTCTTTCAAAGACAGGGAATGAGAAAAACACGCAGTGTAGAGGGACGCGGGATGTTATTGCATTAAATGGTTTCCAGTGAGGAGCCCTTGCATGTCCCTGTCAAGCTGATGATGGAGGACATCCCTCACTGCCGTCTCGGAGTCTTTCACAATCACAATCGCCAAAATAAATAGAAAAGACAAAACACGCTCCTCTGCTCAGTGGGCTCCCCACGCTAAAAGAAAGTGAAGTAAGAGAGGTCAGGGTTCACAGTGGGCGGGGCTACTCCATGCCATTCCGCAACATCTGATTGGCTGCGATGAGCATGACGCTGATGATGAAGGCCATTGCAAAAGCGCAGATGAGGCTCTTGCGGACACACGTCTGACGATTCTTCTTTTTCGAATGCACTGATGGAGTAGAACAGAGCATCGGTGAAAAGAGATGACAGCACACAATGAGCAAAAGCCATTCAAACAATGATCCAGCAGTGCTGCATAATGAGGCTTACACAATAATGAAACAAAACGTGTGGCTTTGCTGAGCTGCCTCACTGGACTCGACACGCTCGTGATCGCACACACACGCAGACAGACATAAATATTCAGGGGAAAGTATTTAAGGCCACTGTGGGCTAATAAAACATATATATTTTAAAACCTGTGGCAGGCTAATTGGTTTTCGAGGCATGAAATTATTACATTTTATTCACCTTTTTCTCAGCCCGCCAGATTCGATTCCATTCAATTTATGTTGTTATTCTGTGCTGCATATTGAGATTAAATATCGAACTGCTGAGACGTAATTGGATACCAGCCTTTATGATAATTTGCCTGTTTCTGAATTCCATTCTTTTCCTTTACTTCTGTTGGCTGATGAAAACATCTGGTTCAGTGATGCGGGTGAAATCTATGGCCATTTGAAGAATGGCTTGAATAGCAATGTCATACCGCGAGTAAAGAAAATATTATACTAGTTACTTTCATTTATCAAATGCTTAAATGGGATTCAAAAAACCTATAATGCACTGAGAACTCTCATCTCATTAAATGCCCAGTTTCTGGCCAAACACATCAGGCTACAGAGTCTAAAGTCAAGCTCCGGATGTAAAAATCCATAAAGAAATGGATTTTTAATGATAACATATAAACCTTTCAAGGCCTACTATGAGCTTTGAGATTGTTAAGCCATGAAATATGCTTCTGCAGAAGCTAAAAGTCAATGTGATTTCAGCTTCATTTAAAAAGCAAGCTTTTTATTGGGTGCACCAATCAGTTGCTGTTTAGATGAAAATGAGAAACAACACCCTCTCACTCCCATGAATCATTGCGAACATTATTGACTACACTCTTATTCATTTTTTTGTAATTCATTTCTTGTACATACATTTAAATATTATTTTAAAATGTATGGTTTTTTTTAAGTCTCTTTTGCGCCTGCATTTATTTGATCCAAAACCAGCAAAAGCAGTAATGTTGTGAAATATTTTACTATTTAAAATTACTGCTTTCTATATGAATATATTTTAAAATGTAATTTATTCATGTGATCAAATCTAAATTTTCAGCATCATTACTCCAGATAAATGCTGTTCTTATGAATTTTTTATTCGTCAAATAAAACTGAAAAAAAAAAAAAATCTACTCCGCTGTTAATAATAATAATAATAATGTTTTTTTTGAGCAGCAAATCAGAATATTAGAATGATTTCTGAAGGAGTACGTGGCTAGTAATGATACTAAAAATTCAACTTTGCGATCACAGGAATAAATTACATCAAATAGAAAACAGTTATTTTAAATAGTAAAAATATTTCAAAATGTTACTGTTTTTGCTGTACTTTGGATCAAATAAATGCAGGATTGGTGAGCAGAAGAGACTTAAAAAACTTTCGACTGGTAGTATATATATGTCTACAAGTCAATTATAAATATTTTACAGTCAGTGCAAGTTTAATTTTAAAAAGTATTCATTAGATCCACCAATCAAAGTTGATATCACTTCCGTAAAGCATTGTTGTTTATATGTTGTTGACATATTGACTACATTATTACTACTTATTTATCTATAATTCAATATTTTGCAATTAAATATATATATATATATATAATTTTTTTTTTAAATACAACTATTTGAATTGAATTAGTTATATTGTATTTTTTAATAAATTACTATAAGTTAAAATGTTTATATTGCACCATGATACAAAAGTGATTTTGTGATCTGAGCACGAATTTAAAAGAATTTAGCATTGCAAATGACGTTATTGACTATACTCTTAATACTTATCATGGTACTCTTATGAATGCGTATCGAAGACTAACACGGAAGAGAAGAAATTCTTTAATAAAGTCATTCGTTTTGTTTTCTTATAGCGCACAAAAAGTATTCAACATTTGAACGACTCATGAACCAGCTGAACCACTCATGTCACATAGACTATTTTATTGATGTCTTTATAGGGCTATCATTAGTAATCAATCGATTATTCTGATGATTAATCGAGTAATAAAAATAGAAATAAGCTACAAATAGCCTTTAAAATTACTTAAAATACCTATATAGTAGCAGTGAGGCAATTATAATTAGTTTAAATAAAGTATCAAAAGTAATCATGGTTTTATTGAACAAAACTGCGACAATACATAATGTATTATAATAACAGGGCTAACGCACATTATGCATTATATAAAATGCCTGCAGATGGCGCCAATGGCCTGACGATTGTTTTTACACAACAATGCACGATCTAATCCTTGTTTAATATTAGAAACATTTAATTTAAATGTCCACTTGTATTATCTGTATTATTTGGACATTTCTTTACGACAGAAATGCTACAGTCACTGTAATTTCTTGAATATGTGGACATCAAAACGTGTAAACTCAGAGAGAGCGTTTGAGCTTTTATTTTGCAATCGCGATGAACAGTTAGCAGCATATTGAGAATATTAGCATATTGGTGTATTCTCCTGTGTTGGCTAGGTTTATAAATGATTTACCGTAGGTCTGATGACATGGCGCACATGGCCTTACCAGATGAACATTATAATTTTCAGAAATTGAGGTTGAGATGCTCCACACATGTAAATGATAACTCTTAGTGTGAAACAGCATTTACTGTAAACTCAGGTGCTCTGAGAGGCACGTAACCTACACGGATGTAAATAACTAAAGTGAGTATATTAAACCTGCATTGCATATATTTAATTGAATCGTAGCATTTGTGAATTCACAATAGCATTACGCCTATGATTTTTAAAAGGGTTTAATATATCAGAAAACGGTCTAATAATGCGTTTCATGGATCTCGTCAGTGGAATGCGCCACTTCCGGTATTTTGCCGGTTACTCGATACAGGCAAGTACTCAAATTTAATAGTCCTTAATATCTTTCTGGGCCCTGAATGTGTCAGTTGTGTGGCTGCCTATGGGTCAGAAAGCTCTCAGATTTCATCAAAAATATCTTAATTTGTGTTCTGAAGATGAACAAAGGTCTTATGGGTTTGGAACCACATGAGGGTGAGTAATAAATGACAGAATTTTTATTTTTGGATGAACTATCCCTTTAAGTACGCAGTCTTGTACCTTGTTTTGAATCAAATGCATTTGATAAAGATGTAAGTTTTTAAGTTGTGATTTAAGTGTAGTTTGGTTCAATTCTTAAAACTCTTAACTGAAAAATATTTGAAATGCCCGTGTAGAAAAACACTTCTAGGCTTCTGAAAAACTGTCCGTTCGCTGCTGTGCTCTGCTGATCATGTGAAAAACTTTTCATTGGTATTCATACAGAAGTTTTCGAGTTACTCTCAGAACTTTAACTTTAGCTTCACCTCATTGGAGCTTCGCAAACTTTCCATTGTCTGTAAACTTGAATCAGTTGAACAAACTGTTGCAGGATCCATCAATTAACACAGAATTGTTCTCTTTGCTATTTACCTCCCTGATATTCAGTCTGGCAGTTTCCTGAGTTCTCCTTCAAGCTCTCTTCCTCGGTGACGATAATATTCTCGATGTCCTTCATGGTGAGATGGTCTCTGAAGGCGTGGAACAGGACGTGTTTGAGCTCCTCCAGGGACATCTGTTGCATGTCAAACTGCGGGGTGGAAACACAAGAGGCCTGTTGTCAAATCTCAGCACGGCTGGGCTGTCAGTGCTTCTCTGTGGGGCAGTGCTGAGATCCTACAGTGATTTATTATGGGAGAATTTCCTTCGACAGAAAGTTTAGAGAAGTGAAGCTAGTAAGAAAGAGCAAATGAGCTGTTCACTAGCTAGTCACTACATTAATCAAGTGTTTACTTGCTCAGTCACACTCACTCTCGCTCCGTCAGTGGTGAAAAATGAAAAGAAGCACAGCACACAATTGATCATTCATTGCACTGGACAGACTTTGAGATGTGAATCAACATCAATGTTGACGTGTCCAGTAGTTCCTCACATCTTTACGGTCCTGCAACCAAACAAATCCTTAACAGAAACACATTACAGAAACAGATTTCATTTCAGGCGTCAAGTTAGCAGTGCGTCTCTGTCGTCGTTGAACTGCCACATCTGTTGTGACAGCACTGAGACCTGAAGATGGGTGAAAGCTGAATAAAGAAGAAGAAGAAGAAGAGGAGGCAAATTTGGGCTGGTTCAATAATTCAGAATCACTGAGAGAGACAGACTTGAACTTTTTCAATTTCCCAGTAAACTCGGTGTCAAGGGTCTTCTCAGAAACCTTGAATGAGCTTTGGTGGTGGGGGTGTTATCCTGTCTTGGCAGAGTCAATAAATTATTGAACTGTATGAGAAAATATGTATTACATTGCTGAGTGTGTCCTTCTGCTTGATTTCATCCACTCAAACACATTTTTTACAGACTCTTTAAATCTTTGCAAGTCGTTCTGAAGTGTTTTCATTGATGCTGTTCAAGTAATGTGCATCAGGTAAATGCAGTGATGTCATTACATATCTGCTTACTTTTTAACTAACCAAAAAAGATGGTCAAAATGCACTAGTAGTAAACCTTTATTTAACCAAGTTAAAAGCAACAAATAAAATTTAGAAAACAAAATAATACATATTTTAATGAAACATAAATAAAAATAAATATTAAAAATAAATATTACAGGTAAATTAAATATTTCCTTTAAGGATGCAGTTGTAATCAAAAACTATACTACATACACGGTTACATTGCTTTATTTAAAATGTACTGTTCTTGCTGAAATTCAGTTGGAGATATATATAAAATAAATGTTTAAATTACCATTTCCAAAATAACCATTTTTGCTTTTATATACACAATAAACAATTAAATCAATGAATGCAGTTCAGTCAAATTACTACACAAATGTACACAATTATGATGTTTAATTTAAAGTTTCATAAATCATTATACCATTCTTGCTTAAATTAAATTAGAAATATATATCCAATAACTAAATATTTCTCATTTGAACAAAAAATATAAAAAAATGAATATTCATATATATATAATCTCATAAGAGAATGCAGTTTAATCAAAATAATAGATAAATGTACACAATTTTAATTATTTAAACATTGAATATTAAAAATAAATGGATATGAGAATACAGTTTAATCAAATTAGTACATAAATGTACATAAATCATAATATTTAATTAACAGTTTAAATTAAATCAAAAATATATATTCTCAATAAATAAATATTTCTATTTTAATAAAAATGTTACAAATAAATACTACAAAAAAAATCCTATAAGAATGCAGTTCAGTTAAGTTACTAAAGAAATGTACAAAATTATGCTATTCTTGCTTAAATTAAATCATATATATATATGCAATAAATAAATTAAATATTTCCTATGAGAATGCAGTTAAATTACTATATAAATGTACACAGTTTTGATGTTTAATTTATATTATACTACAATACAATGAAATTATATGAAATTATTTTTATACAATGAAATTATATTAAATAATATTATAATAAAAAATATATATATTTACATTTCTATCATTAGAATACACAGCAGCCTTTAAATCAGGGGTCACCAACTTGTTCCTGGAGGGCCGGTGTCCTGCAGAGTTTACCTCCAACTTTCCTCAACACACCTGCCTGTAAGTTTCAAGTATAGAGAGTATGCATTGACGTCACTTTCCTGCCGGGACATGCCCCCTCAGCCGGATTGATTTGTCTGTAAAAATACACCTCAGGTTTCTTGTCAAATGTCTTTGTACAGTCAATCGCAAAGCTCATTCTGGTTTTAGAGGTGTTTTGTGTGTTCTATCGCAGCATTCACGTTGAAACCAATGCTGCCACTCAGTCTTTTTGCCACTCAGTGGGCGGAGCCACAGACACTCCAGCTGACGGTGACATCACATGCATATCCTCTATACCTAGTAAGACCTTGATTAGCTGGTTCAGATGTGTTTGATTAGGGTTGGAGCTAAACTCTGCATTGACACCGGCCCTCCAGGACCGGATCTGGTGACCCCAGCTTTAAATGAACATTCAAGAAGCTTTTCTCCCTCTGATGGTGTAGTTATAGTATCTACCGGCAATAGTTAACTGGACCATTCTAACAACCAAACCTTGACCCATTAGCAAACACACACTCCCTGTGCCCTTTAAAAGCTCCCGGGGATTTAGCTCAGATGCAGAACCAACGGTTATCTGATGCTATCACTGAGACCTGTCAGACAATGTCACTTAAACAAAGCCATGCATAAAGCCTCAATGAGACATTATCAGCTGGGATTGTCTCTTCTGAGGAGTGAGATGACAGCACTGAGCGTGTATCTCTGCTATTCATTCAGCTATTCACACCCATCCAGACACAGACTCTCATGGGATCCTTTCAACTCCAAATTCACTTCTTTTTCCAGCACCGACTATTCTCTCTCTGAAAGAAGGAAAACTATATGAAAGAGACCAACTGATGTCTCTTAGTTATGAACTCTGTAATATCCTGGCATTTCTTATATCAGGCTGTGTTTTTCTCTCATTTGCTCAAAGTGGCCCTGCACTCTTTACTGCCTAACAAGCAGCTAAGAATCCTCATAAAAACTCAGCACTAATCTGAAACACGCAACACTTCGATCTATAAAAATGGCCAAAAGGCCAAAAAACGATGATGCAATAAAAGAAGAAAGGACTGAATCCCTGTTGTGTTAACAAGGGGTGTTGATGTAGTTCCTCGAGGCATCAGTTCTAATGTTCTAGTTCTTCACATGACCAATACCTGCATGGCACTAAGTGAGGCAATTTGCCGCAAGTTGTTTCAGAGCTGTTGAAGCTCTTTATCAGGATAATTGCACTTAGTTGGAGTGTGCTTGAAAACAAAAAGTCTGGATTACATCTCTGAATTATGGTAATACAGCAGCCTTTAATGAGATGATTTGAAAAGAATATTGTAGAAGAAGTATAATATATATATTAAGAGATCTAAAATACAGTCATGCAGAATAAGGCATTAATATATGCTTTATAAGTACTAATAAACAGCCAGTATACTAGTAATAAGGGACGTAACGGTCTTGATATTATTGTGGTCACATGACGATATGAAACGATAGGTCTTCCAGGCAAAAAGTGTAGTTTTCAAACTTCTTATTCTAACATAAACAGTCTGTAAAGTTGTGTTTTGGGTCATTATGCTTCAGCACAGTATCTGTCAAATGAACTAAAACAGAAAGCACAATATGGCTTAATCCCTTCATCAAGTCTGTTTTCGCTGCGCGTTTCCTCAACACACAGAACGGCTCCGTTCACAGTGAATGCAGTGAACTCGTTTATTGCATGTGCTGAGAGTTTAACATGTATTTGGGAATGCAACAGCCACCAGTTATGCTTTATTTTCACAGCAGATGATTACAGCATTTCACTAGATTTGTAGTTAGACATGTTTTTGTACGCCTGTTTTCACTGAAGCTGGAGTTTTCCTTCAAAATAAAAGCTTAAAGTGCAGTATGAACTGCTGACAGTTGAAAGGAGAAGTCCACTTCCAGAACAACAGTTTACAGATAATGTACTTACCCGCTTGTGATCCAAGATGTTCCTGTCTTTCTTCAGTTGTAAAGAAATGTTTTTGAGGAAATCCTTTCAGGACTTTTCTCCATATAATGGACTGATATGGTGCCCTGAGTTTGAACTTCCAAAATGTAGTTTAAATGCAGCTTCAAACGACCCCAAATGATGTTGTAAACGATCCCAGCCGAGGAAGAAGGGTCTTAACTAGCGAAACGATTGGTTATTTTCATAAAAATAATACAATTTAAATACTTTTTAATGTCAAACGCTCATCTTGTCTGACCCTGAACTCTGTGTATTCTGGCTCAAGACAGTTAGGGTATGTTGAAAAACTCAGATCGTCTTTTCTCCCTCAACTTCAAAATCGTCATATATCGCTGTTTTACCTTTTTTGTTAAGGGTGTTTGATCTTCTTTCCACGTTCACTTTGCAAAGACTGGGTCGGTACTTCTGCAGCGATGTAGGATGATTTTGAAATGATTTTTAAAGTTGAGGGAGAAAATATGATTGGAGCTTTTTGACATACACTATCTTGATGCAGAATACACAGAGTCCAATGAAAGCAAGACAAGACGAGCGTTTGAGATTAAAAAGTATTTAAATTTTATTTTTTTTATGAAAATAACCGATCGTTTCACTATAAGACCCTTCTTCCTCGGCTAGGAATGTTTACAAACGCATTTGGGATCATTTGAAGCTGCATTTAAACTGCATTTTGGAAGTTCAAAAACTCGGAGCACCATATCAGTCCATTATGGAGAAAAATCCTGAATGGTTTTCCTCAAAAAACATAATTTCTTTACAGCTGAAGAAAGAAAGACATGAACATCTTGGATGACAAGGGGGTGAGTACATTATCTGTAAATTGTTGTTCTGGAAGTGGACTTCTCCTTTAACAACTAGCTGTTCAGTTCTTTCCATACACACAGAATTTCTGTAAATGCGTTTGTCACCACCTGTATTTCTCGGGTGTTAATTCGGTTGTCGAATGCGGTTGTCACTCCCGTATTTCAGTGAACTATGTGTGTACAGAACACGATTATGGAGTAAAAGGGGAACTGCAAATTTAGCTGCAGTGTGTATGTGGCCTAATTTACAATTTGCTAATTTTTTTAATTAAACTGGAAATAAATTTCTAATAAAAAAATATTTCTACTCTTAATAAAAACATAAATACAAATATTAAAAAAATAATATTACAAATAAATAAATAATAAATATTTCTAAGACTGCAGTTCAATCAAACTACCGCATAAATGTACTCAATTATGATGTTTACAGCTGATAACTACAGCTGACTGAATTATTATACCATTCTTGCTTAAATTAAAATTAGAAATATATATCCAATAAATATTTCCAATTTTAATAAAAACATTCATAAAAATAAATAAATAAAAAATAATATTTTCCATAAAAAAGCAGTTGTAATCCAATTACTACATGTGCACATTTACACTTGTGTGTGAATATTACTTTAATGAACATGCATCAGAGACTGACACAGGAGAAGAAACTGTTCAAACTGGCCTTATTTTTAGTTTTCTTTGTGTACAAAAAGTATTTTCGTAGCTTCATAAAATTAAGGTTGAACCGCAGATGTCACAGGAACTATTTTAACAATGTCTTTACAACATATCAGTTGTGTTGCTGTCTATGCAGGGTCAGAAAGCTCTCGGATTTCATCAGGAATATCTTAATTTGTGTTCTGAAGATGAACGAAGGTGTTACGGGTTTGGAACAACATGAGGGTGAGTAATAGGGGTGTAAGAAAATATTGATACACGTGTGTATCGCGATATTTTGTTTGGCGATACTGTATCGATTCTCAGAAATGGAATATCGATATTTAAAAAAAAAATCATACAAGATTCATTACAGTTGCTTCGTTTTGAGCGTATATCCTGACGGCTAGATTGCAGTCTTCTTATCTCTGAACTTAAACAGTGACAGGAAATAGCATATTGGCACGCCACTAATGTTAGCGTTAATGGAGGATGAAAGAATAGTTCCTGCTCCCGCCTCGGTGTAAAGTGTGGCGTCATTTCGGCTTTTGAGGTAACGTTCGCTTCAGGACGCGGCAAGCAGCGGAACCTCCACGCAGCCGCCACCCGTCTGTGCAGCAGAAGCGCCCCGTGCAGCCGAGGCGGCGCACGCGCCGCGGTTCCGCAGCTTACTGCGTCCCGCGAAAGGAGCTTCGCGTCGGGTACGGTGGGGTAGCTACGCGGCTGCCAGCCGCTTTCTCTCGTGGTGGGGCTGTTTTTTGCAGTTCAGGCGGTGCTCGAGTCGCGGTCTCGGCGATTCCACGCGGAGCATATTACAAACTGAAAAACTTACGAAATTCTCACAACAAAAAGGTTCTCAAAATGTCCAATATATGTATTTATTTTATTGTTTTACAATTCTTTTGTTTTCTTTAGGAATCCTGCAAGCACTTTATTTTTTATTGATATTAAGCAGATCTAATTCTTAAGTTCAGATCAAAATGACTTAAATTGTAAAGCAGGGTCTAAAAATATATATGGTGTGTTTATAAAAGCTTACATTTTATACATTTAATAACTAAAGAATCTTGCAAGCACTTTATTTTCCCCCTTTACTCGTACTATTTTCCCCCTTTACTCGTAACATCTGAAAATTATGTCCTATTCATAAAATAAGAAATATCCCAATATATCGCCTTGTTTACAGCATCGCAATGTATCGCAACGTATCACAACCCCTGTATCGTGATATGTATCGTATCGCCAGATTCTTGGCAATACACAGCCCTAGTGAGTAATGAATGACAAAATTTTCATTTCTGTGTGAACTATGCCTAAAACATGGAAATGATAAATTCAGTGAGGGAAATTGCTCTTTTATACCAAAAATAATTTTGTCACACGATACGTTCCTCTTCATCCACATTCAGTTTGACTTCATGACATCAATAAAGGAGTAATCTTTTAGGAGGTCTGTGCCGCGTGAGTAAATGCTAATGTTTGTGTGTATGTGTGTGTGTGTGTGTGTTCCTGGCTGTAATCCACGCAGTCTGTTTGATCTGACAGGCATTTGAGCGGCCTCTGATTATTACAGATTTACACTTACTGTGTTGCTTATTTTGCAGTGGCGGCACTGAAAGCCTGTATTGATTCTCATCTTTGACCATCAATCCTGAAGAACCGCCCAGTAAAGCAGGTGATTAACGTCTCAATTACCCAAACGTTCCCGTTTTGATGGCAGGTACATGATTAATGTGAGAATGAAAATACCTCTGTGAAGTGATTTAAGAGAGCTTTCATAAAGAAAGACAGAACAAACAAATTCATAATAATAAACTAATTCATAGATTTAAAATGCCTGTTTTACTGCCAAATTATTGTGATAATTTACACAAACGTACAGAGTTTGTATTCCAACCATGCCTTTCGTAAACACAATATACTAAATCTGTTCGAAAACCCAGTGAATTGCCTCAGTCTACATAGGGAACATGTCATAAAAATCTAATTATTCAATTCAGAAATATTATTTAACATCACTGAATCAATCTAAATGTATTTATACAAACAAAACACTTTTTTATCGATTAAATAAGGTAGAAACAGCATGTTGCTAAACTAATAACGTGACACTCAAGCATAAAAATACACTGCACACACAAATATTGATTAACATGATCAATTTTTCATTAGTCTGAACTGTTTTTATTAAAACTTCTCATTTTTAAATGAAATATCAGTTAATGTATAATCAATATTCCAATTGATTCTGGAAAGGATGTCTGCGATGCTGCCATAGAAAAGGTGTATATTAAAAAGCAGCTTAATTAAGCTGCCGATCTCGTCTGATGATTTAAAATGCCGTTTCTATAGGCAGCTCATTAGGTATTGGAGCAGAGCAATTGTGTCTTAATATTTCAAGTTCCTTGTCTGCTATAAACCTAGACGTGATGTTAAAAGTGTGTCTGGTTTGTGGCCAGCTCTCATGTCATATGGCTAAGCGGATCTGCGCGCTGGGGGAGATGGGCCATGAAGAAATCTGTCAGAGGCTGATGTCTTTGGTTGACCCACTGAGCGAGGGACGGGGCGGTAAGTGTCGTGTTGAAGGTGTCCAGACACATTTGTTACAATGAAATAGGAGCTCAGCTCTTTTTCCTTCCTATTCCTTGTCTGCCTGCTCCCCTCTATAACTCAGAGACACATTAATGCTGATATGGAGCGATAAGCTACACTGATGTGATGTGAGGAGAGACGAGCGAACGTCTCTACGGACGCAGCATAAAAATACTGAAATTTGATTGACTAGTTAGCATTTATTGAGTTATTTGTAATGGTCAAAAAAAATTGTCATATACTTTTACTAGTGCTCTTAGTGTATTAAAAATGAATTTAATCCAAATAATAGCATGTTGTCAATGTTTATCAAATTAGATTGTTTTAAAGACATTACTGTGGCAGTCGAGTAAATAAAAAAAAAAAAAAATTTAGAAGTAAAAATATATTTTATTTTATAGTTTAATTTATAGTAATAATAATAATAATAAATTAGACTTCTACAATAAGGCCCTTTAGAAGTCTACATATCATTGTTTTATTTCTAATAATAATTATAATAATAATCATAATCATCATATTATTATTATATTATTATTGGACTCAAAACATAATATACTTCAAACATAATTCAAAGACATTATTATGATCCTTGAGAAGTCAAATGTTGTTGTTTTTTATTTATTTATTTATTTATTTTTTCAAAAAAAGCCCTAAGTCAAAATATTGTTTTTTTTATAGTACTAATAATAATAATTATTATTATTATTGTTATTACTACTTGTTTATTATTACTATTATTACTATTACTATTACTATATTATTTGTGGACTCAAAACATAATATACTTCAAACATATCTCAAAAACATTACTGTGACCCTTTAGAAGTCAAAATATATTTATTTTATTTATTTATTTTGTTTTACAAAAAGGCCCATTAGAAATCAAAATATCATTGTTTTATTTATAATAATACTAATATTTTAAATTATTATTATTACTATTATTATTATTATTATTATTATTATCTGTGGACTCAAAAACATAATATACTTCAAACATAATTAAAATACATTATTGTGATCCTTTAGAGATCAAAATATTGTTTTATTATTTATTATTATTATTATTATTATTATTATTATTATTATTTGTGGACTCAAAACGTAATATACTTCAAACATATCTCAAAAACATTACTGTGATGCTTTAGAAGTCAAAATATATTTATTTTATTTATTTATTTTGTTTTACAAAAAGGCCCATTAGAAATCAAAATATCATTGTTTTATTTATAATAATAATAATAATAATAATTTTAATTATTAATATTACTATTATTATTATCATCTGTGGACTCAAAAACATAATATACTTCAAACATAATTAAAATACATTATTGTGATCCTTTAGAGATCAAAATATTGTTTAATTATTTATTATTATTATTATTATTATTTGTGGACTCAAAACATAATATACTTCAAACATATCTCAAAAACATTACTGTGACCCTTTAGAAGTCAATATATATATATTTTTTTTTACAAAAAAAATAAATATTATTATTTGTGGACTCAAAACATAATATACTTCAAACATATCTCAAAGACATTATTGTGACCCTTTAGAAGTCAAAATAATATTATTATTATTATTTCTCTCTGGACAGTCTGTGGATTTAAACCTACTTCGCATTTAGGAGGTATTTCTCTGTACTTCAGCTCAAACTGCTTCCATTAAAACAAAAATTTCTCAATCTGAAATATACAAGTCAGACATGATTAAATTTGTTAATTTAAGAAATATATAACCATATTCAACTAAAGTGTTCATTTGACAGACCTATTTTTATCTGCTGCTTTTATCCGGCTATTTTTTTTTAGTGGCCCCTCAAAGCCACAGCTCAATCTAAGTAAGCCGATCCTTAATCAAGACAAGATGATTCAGAATATCTCATACAGTCTGCCAATCGATACTATATCACTCCGTCAAGACATCAGGGGGGACCGTCTGTGGTGTCTTATCAGAGACTCCAACATCTTATTACTGCGTGCCAAAAATGCGCTGAAAAATCATTTGAGGAAGTGCAGTGATATGCCCCTACTATAACATGATCTATACCCTTGAACTACAAGTACACACACAAAACACACACACACACTCACAGACACGTACAACTGTCTTCTGTGAAATCATTTCCAAGGCACTAACAGCCTGTAATTCAGCTGCCAGTTCTGCAACTGTCACTTTGGGAAGTGTGAACTGAACAGATGGCATTTGGGCGTGAATGGTGCGTTTGGGAGCAGGGCGATTGTAACAGGAGGGTCTGGGGTTTAGCAGCCATCCATTACTTCAAACGAACTCATTTTCATTCAGCTCCACAAATCCTGGGCCAATATTACCTCTACTTGCTCTAACAGCAGCTATAGTAGATCAAGTACTTGCACTATGACCTGGCTAAATATTGGTTTAAATTGCTCAGAGGCTATTGTGATCATTACCACACACACGCATTCAGTTTTGCATGTATGCATGCAGTATTCGGCATTCATAACCGACAAGGGTGACGAGCCGATTACGAGGTTTAAGACATAACCAATGCAGTGTCTCTGTCACAGTCTCCACATGTGACATTTGACACAGTTAGGACCCATCTGCTCGTAGGCCTGATTGTTATCTCATCATGTTAATGACCGCCAGTGTGAAAGAAGCAATGCATCTGTCCTACTTTTCATCCCTGTTCCATTAGCTGAAGTGTCCTAGAGGATAGAAGGCAATCAGCAGGATAACTCCAGACCAGAATTACAAGCAGAAAACAGGTGTCATTAACCTACGTACGTAAACATTTCTCTTCTCAAAGAGCTGCGTTTTAACATGCAGCCATTTGCTGTGATAAAATGACCAGAAGTTTGTGATTTCCGCCGACACTGAGCGGCCGTGGGCGTGTCCGAGTTGAGAAAAGTTGCACTTTATGCAAATGAGCCGTGACTGCCAATGGGAGCAAAGATATGGGAGCACATGTTGTCGAGTACAGGCAAGATGGAGAAGTTAACACTGCTATGAGAGATTTCTGCCCACATGCTGCTATATAATAGACAAATGATGTTTGGAAAACCGCGTCAGAAATTGTCTGAATTTGGAGTGATGCGTGCATTGACAGGCATTCAGTCATCTTGTTCATGATATGATATATGATGCCCTGACGCAATTTATATTCAAATGCTTTCCCTCCACAATGTTTATTTTTAGCAACAATGAAAAAACACAACAGCAACAACAAAATGACTCCTTGTTTTACCAGCATTAAAACTCTTTTGTGATAAGATTTTTTAAAGTTATGACCACTAATCATATTCATTTTGAATTAGGAGCTCAGACTAAAAACTATAGGAAACTTAAGCCACTAAAGCCAAAATATACAGTTGCGGTTAAGGACATTTTCCCCCCCTTGGCAAATATGTGACCCAGGACCACAAAACCAGTCATAAGGGTAAATTTCTTAAAATTGAGAGTTATACATCATCTGAAAGCTGAATAAATAAGCTTTTTCCATTGATTTATGGTTAGTTAGGGTAGGACAATATTTGTGATACAACTATTTGAAAAACTGGAATCTGAGGATGCAAAAAAATGTAATAATCGCTTTTGAAGTTGTCCAAATGAAGTTCTTAGCAATGCATATTACTAATCAAAAATTAAGTTTTGATATATTTACGGTTGGAAATTTACAAAATAGCTTCATGGAACATGAAATTGATCATTTTGACTCATACAGTGTATTGTTGGCTATTGCTACAAATATGCCCGTGCTACGTATGACTGGTTTTTGGTCCAGGGTCACATATAAGCAAAGAAGGCAATCAAAAAGAAAGGATCCTTCAGATCTTTATTTAAAAAAAACCTTTCACTGAAGTAAAACAACTGAAAATGGGGGACAAAAAAATAAGAGTGTAAATAGCAGTGTTTTCTTTGCAATAACATTAGTTAGATGCTATTTATTCTACTTAGTGGAAGATATTTGCACCTCGGTATTGTAGTGCATTATAAAACAGTATGTAATAATGTACTAAGTGTAAATTATCTATTTTATTAAAATTATTAAATGAAAGCCACCTTGGGACAACCCTAATAAACACAGATAAACATGATTATTTCCTTCATTTTACTGA
>JAHKKF010535012.1:38882-73632 GCA_019740295.1 Labeo calbasu | reverse complement strand
TATATTCAAATAGAAAGCAGTTATTTTAAATAGTAAAAATATTTCAAAATATTACTGCTTTTGCTGTATTTTGGATCAAATAAATGCAGGCTTGGTGAACGGAAGAGAATTCTTTAAAAAACATTAAAAAGCTTACTGTTTAAAAACTTTTGACTGGTAGTGTATATAACTGGACATCTATTTCTAAATGAGCTGAATATTTACCTTAGTAACTGACGTTTATGCTAAAGTAACAGTTACTAAAATAATATTATAAAATAATTTATAATATTATAAAAGCTGTTTACACTTTTTGAAGATCCAGTATTAATTTATTGTAGCTTTACAGTAACAACAATGTATTTTTTTTTCTTTTTTTGTTAGCTATAAAGAAAAAGGTTTTTGGTAATTGAAATAAAGCTGAAATTAAATGAAATAAATATTTGATGAAAAACTTAAACTTACAAAAATGTGAAATCTTGGCAACTAACTGAAATAAGTGTAAATTCAAGCACTAAAATTATAAAACTAATGAAAATAAAGCTAAATAGACTTTAAAAAAAAGATGATAATAAAAATGACAAAAGCACATTACACAGTTACTAAAACGTAAAATGAAATTTTAAAAAGCTAATTCAATGTTAATAGGTATTATAATACTATGCAAATAATACTAAAATAACACTGAAACTATCATTGACCCTATTATTATTATTATGTCAACAGACCAGTTATGACTCCTTGGACCCACTAGATGGTGATATAACACAATATAACAAGAGTTCTGGGACAAGACCATGTGCAACCCATCCCTCCATAAGCACCTTTTCTTTTACAAACTGCAGTGGCAGTCTTGAATGCCTGACATTTTTACAGGTCATTTCAAAATACATTTGCACTCAAGCAAAGCATACAAAACTTTAAGTCTGTACGATTTTTAAAAAGTCTGCATTTTTTCAATAAAAGTAAAAATGATCCTTAAGAGATCATTCTAAAATGCTGATTTGGTGCTCAAGAAACATTTATCATCAACGATAAAAAGTAATGTTAGTTTATATATATATATTATATTATATTATATTATATTATATTATATATATATATATATATATATACACAGACATTTTTTATGATTCGTTGATAGATCAAAAGATCACAATAACAGAATTTATTTGAAATAAAAATCTTTTGAAACATTACAATATCTTTTTGATTAATTGAACGCCCTTTTTGAATAAATGTAATTTATTTCTATTATTCTTATTATTATTATTAGGAATATTTTTATTATTTCTATTATTATTATTGTTTTTAAAAAAGGAACTCCAAATGTTTGAACGGTAGTGTGCTTGCCGGTTTCTTTTGATAAAAGATCAAAAATACAGAAATAATTTTAAAATGTTCCAATATTTATTCAATACAAAAAATACCAGAAATCATCTTATAATGCTAAAATAAATTAATTACAACAATATTTGTCAAACAGCATAATATTATGCAACAGGAATGTTATGAAGACTCAAGTTATTCCCACAAATTTATTAAGTCCAGGGAAGAAAATTACAGTGCAGAGCCAGACCTAAAAACCAATATGATATGAAATACCCTAGTATGCATTGTGTATAAATGGTGCAAGTCTTCCAGTGCATTAAAAGGTAAACAACTTGATTATTTCTCCACATCCCTGCTAAACTTAAGCCAGGTTTGTGATCCTTTTGCCGTTTTATTTGGTCAGGTCTAAACAGCTTTTCATCTTGCATCAAAGGTTCATACTGAGAAAGCAGGTGGGCACTGATCCAGAAGAGAACAGGCGATGAGGAAGCAAGAAAGCGTGTCAACACCTGAGAGAACATAACATAAAAGGGTCATATTAAGCAAGTATACTACATATGTCACATGATAATGTTTAATTTTAAGTCTTACCTGCACATGCATGCAGAACATTCCAAACAGAAGCAGCACAGAGCTGTGTACGATGTAAACAAAGACTCTAGGGTTACAAAAACCATGCGTTTTTCTGTCTTTTCCTCTGCCTCCCAATCCCAAATACATACAAAACACTGGGTTAGCCTTTACGTATGTAAACAAGGCTACGAATCCTAGAGTTGCAACAGGCAGCGCCAAGAAAAAGTTGGGTATCTGCTTCCATTGAAAGTATCGAAGAAAGCCCACATCCCAATAAACATCCTGTATGTATGAATACAAAACTGGAATCTGCCATTGGCACCAACTTGGTGTTGGAGATGCTGCATCAGCCACACGGTATCCTTTGTCCCGGGCCAAATTCAGCAGCACAGGAGGAATTTGACTAGCAATTGGATGACAAAATGTTTGGTAGCCATAAAACTGAAACAAACAAAAAGGCAGCGCTACGAAAGCTGCATAAAATGCTCCTGTGAGAACAAAACGAATAAGTTCCCAGACATAGTGATGATACCAAATGCCCCCTGCTCCTTTGCCAAGAGCCTGTGCACGAGCAAGACCCCGTTGCAAACTGACATACAGCAAAAATCCAACATTCACAACTCCATTGGAACGAGCGCCAGTAGCAAACCCAAACAGAAGACAAGCTCCAAGTGTGAATCTTGTCTCTAGTAGCCAAAGGCCTGCAAAGGTAAGTGCTGCAAAGAGAGTCTCTGAATAGCCTGCTACCATAAACACATTAGCTGGTGTCAGACAGTACATTGAGACCGAAACAAAGGCAAGTTTACTGTCTTGCAGCACCAAACGACTCAGTTTGTATAGTGCCACTGCACTTAGAACAAAAAGAATGCTATTACCCACAGCCACAGCTAAAAGTAAACGGCCATGCATTGTGAGAATTCCACACAAGGGCCACAAAACCGTGGCTGCCAGGAATCGCAGAATGAGAGGAAACAGAGGAAAGAATGCAAAGTTGTGTTCATACAAATAGCCACGCTCTGCAATGAAGACAAAATGCTCTGCATCCCAGTGACAAAGGCCAGCAAATAGTTCTTTGATGATGGGGTCGAGCAGGAGAGGGGTCTCTGATCGTGGAGGGCTGAAGGCATCTGCAACATGGTCAGGAATCACTGCATTCAGCACAGCCTTAAGGAATGAACAAAAAGTGATTTGTCACATGCTTTGTTTTTAATTTGTGCGGTAGGTGTCACTCTAAGCTCAACTGCACAAATACGGTCAGTACTGATTTTATGGAGTTCCTACATGTCTATGGTAAGTATTTTAGGCAGACGTCAAAATACAAAGTGCAAATGCATAATTTTAGACTATTTTAGTCGTTTGTGTATGTCGGTTGCTTACCTGTAATAAAAGGGAAAGCAGTCGCGTAAATGTCGCAAACCGTACAACTGTCCACACGTCTTCATTTATACAAGTGTTTGAAGACGACATTTTTGACTGAAACTTTCATTAACGAAAACAACAGTAGAACATTTCTTTTGGAAACAATAATAATAAAAAAACCAGTTATCATATTAGTCGTAGTACTTTAGCAGATATGATAGGGGAGGCATCATTAAAACAAAAACAAGCCAAATGGCAATATGCTTTCTTGGAGTTTGTAACAACTGCAAAAACTCGCGTACACATGCGAATGATAATAAATAAAGAAATTACATTCACGTTTTTCTAATTCATCGCTTAAAACCACTGAAAGGAACGACAGCGCTAACAATATGCACTTACTTCCGCCATGCAGTCTCACAAACGTCAAAATAAAAGTCCTGAAGTCCCAAATGCCATTACGAAGCTCCTTTATCTAAACTTACTTGTGTTATATTATGGCCTGGACAGTGATCACCACTCAAAACAGTTCTGTAATAAATTAAATTTCAAAATTATAAATGCTGAAAATATTTCAAACAAATCGGTTTTCACCGTCTTTTAGATATTACGTAGACAGATTTTTTAAATATAAATCTTTTTAGCGGACAAATATCTTTGAGCACTAAGTATAAGAGTGATATTAAACCTTACAAATTGAGCTAATTTGTAACATGCAGACAGCATTTAAAAATGTAAACATTTTGATTTAACCTTCTATTAATAATTACAGAATTCTAAAAAGAGGCCTATCTTTTTTTTTTTTTTTTAAATAATCTAAATGAAAATAATCACAAACATCTTACCAAGATTTAATGTACATTTATTCTTACCACGTGGAACATATAGTATAAAGATTTCATAGTGAATAAATGATATTCATTGAGCCAAAAAGGGAAAAAAAAACAAGGAATTTACATTAAGCTACATAGTCTGAAATACAAATATGCAGAATTCATATCACTGGAGAAAAAAATATCTCGACTGTGTTTCTTCATCTAGAGTTATTTTGTTGTACCAGGAGATGAAATTAAAATATTTCAGTTGTTTGCTGCACTATGGAGGAACCGTGGAGGCCAAAAGATGGTTCAGTTTATATACCTAGGTCTTTTAAGATGCAATTAACCCAACTTGAGTGTCCGCTCTCATTCTCGATAGATAAAAAGGGATAAGAAGCAAGAGGGTGTGTGAAAGAGAGGGAGAGAAAGAGAGAGAAAAGGAGGTGAAAATGTACAACATCTTATATACAGTACAGCCTCGGCTGCATCGTAAGTTGAAAACCAGTCCTAGGAGGTGATTTCTTTATAGGGGTCAATTCATACAATCAAGGGTTAAAGAGAAGAGGTCAGGGTGTTGTACGTCCTTGATATTTGGGGGGGGAAGGGGGGGGTTCTCCTCACCAGCAAACCTATGTTTAAAAACGGTTTAAAAACGAAGCCGACTGAGCCAACATTTTCCCCATGTGGAACAGTGCAGTACGTTTGCAGTATGTTTACAGTTGTGGAGTACTGTACAGAAAATGACAACTCATTTCTGCTGTACACGCATCCAGAAAGGTTGACCGTGTAGCATCAAAATACAACCACCAAACAACGAAGAGTCCACCTGTCAATGTGAACAAGAGCTGTGAATTATTTGCACCCTCTTGGGGGAGGACAAAGGAACAATTAACCCCAAAACTCACTGTAAACAAGACAGCAACTTTGGTAAATAGTTTGTTTTTTCAAGCTATTTATTTTATTCATTTATTTATTTTATTATAAAAAGTACTTTCCCCTCAGACAAGGACACAAAAGTTGGGGGTCCCTGTCCATGTCATCTAGTTGGCATCAGTGTTACAGTTTGTGTCAGTGTGTTGAGGCTCTGGTTCATGATCCACAGCAAATTCGTGACAACCTTCCCAAAGTGAGACGCAGAGAAAACGGGGGGACCAGTGGGTGTAATATGAAAGGGCTTGCATAAATTAAAAAAACAAAACAAAACAAAAAAACAAAACAAGAAACAGTCAATTTTCTCTGCTTTCAATCCCCACTCGCCAATGGGGAGGACGGGCAAGGGGGAAGTACGAAAACCAGAGAAGGTGGAGCCACAGCTCCGCACAGCTGTCATGACTGGCCTATCAAAAAGAGTACATCACAGATGACATGGGACACCAATGAGTTCATGAGCGGGGAGACAGAAAGGTCCAGTAGCCGCGATTCATAGAGCGTAAACTCAGAGTGGTTCTCCTCCACCTTAGCGAGCGCGAGCAGAGCCCGAGCAGCCCGCCGCATCATGTCCACACTCGTTGGCTCAAAGTGTGACCCCTGCATGTGCAGTAGGGAACCTTGGCTCTGCTGGAACTGCGTAGCCGCTAAGCTGTCCTCCAAGAAGCCCAGCAGATTCCCTACACTGGCCTTCTGTACCGCAATGGCACGGGCCGCCAGGCTGTCACCCTGTGCAAGATTGGCCAGCAGCACGACCGCCATCTCCCGACAAACAGGCACCTTTCGCTCCCCAACTAGACGCACGAGGTTACCAAACAGCTTCTCTAATCTACTAAAAGGTGGGGTCGCCAGAATGAGGTCCACATTGTTGTCCTGAATGCTGAGCTTACAGAGGGTCTCCAGGACTAGTCTCTGGGGGGACAAGGCGCCGTTAAGCCCGAGACTTGGGAAGGGGTCTTGGGCTTCCGCCGAAGGACAAACAGCCCAGTGGAGCAAGCCGTCCAGCAGAGGCAGGCAGATGCTCTCAGTGTAGACAGAGAAGTCAAGCTGGCCTGAGATGTTGGCAAGAGTGACCAAGCAATTTTCCCGCAGTACCTCCAAACAGTCCCACCACCACTCGTCTTTCTTGCTACCGAGACTCTCGTCCACCTCCTCTTCTTTCTCGTAGGTTAAAGGCGCCTGCTTGCGCTCTGGATGACGATGGTGGAGAAGCAACAGGCGGCCCAGCAGTAGCAACAGCCCTGGATGCTTCGACATCTCCGAGTCGTTGCCCGGGACGAACGAGAGGCTGCGGACAATGTTGGAGACACAGATGCAGCGACGGGCAAGGGAATCTTGCCAGTCTGAGAGCGTGACGAGAGGAGCTTCATCCTTGCTGTGTGGCTCATCTTCTAAAACGGCGATGGAGCGCTGACCCTGTAACGACGGGCTTGGAGGTGCTGGCCTGATGCTTTCCAAAGTCGTCGTCTCTGTGACTTGTTTCTCTTGATCCTTCTCTATGTGTGAAGTTCCCTCCGAGGCATTTTCTAAGCAGTCAGCAGGTCTGTCGTCCCTCAGATCTGAAACTCCGTTGGTCACTTTCTCAGTGGATGACTCTGGAGAAGGCTGCCGGTCCACTTCTTTCCCTTGCTCTTCGCTGGATGAGGGCAGTGAGGGTGCCTGGCTGTCCTTCTGAGCTCCTCTCTTCCTGTCAGGGACTTGCGCAGGAAGACGCTTCCGTTGGTGCAACAGATCCATCTTGCTTTCGAAGTGGGTCTGAATGTGTTCTGTTGTATCACCTCCACCAATACTCCAGTGCAGGAGGCCGCTGTCAAATTCCTGCAACCTGCCAAGCTTACTTGAGCAGTCCACCACAAATGGATCCTTTTTTCGGACAATCTTCAAAGGAAGCTTATCAAACTTGCTAGCCTGTTTGGGCTTCTCTTGAGTAACAGCCAGCTCGAGACACGGTGGCTCTGAAGTCTTGGGTTCTGCAGATGACTCTCCTTCAGTCCCTTGGCAATCTTCTTTCTTCACAAAGTCTTCAAGTGACCTTGGCTTTTCTTCCTGCTTTATCTGGAGAGGTCCTTGTGCCATATGTTGTTCCTGATGTTTTGACCTGTGCATCTCCTCTCCTTCATCCTCCTCCTCGGTTTCTCCATCTTCCTCCATGCCCTCAACCAGTGCCTCATCATCCACAGTGTTTTCATCTTTTTTGAGCACGCTTGGATCTAACAGAGCTCTTTGTCCTGGATCACCAACTTCATATTCCCTCAGAATTCCAAAAATCTCAATGAGGCAACGTCGGAAATACTCAACGATAAGTTCCAGGAAACCAGGGAGCTTCAAAAGAAAACATTCGTATGTTATTTAAAATGAAACTTGAGTAACGGCAATAAACGTTTTAGTCATTTTCCCAAAATGACTCACCTGTATAAGGTTGAAATTTGAAATACTGTTGTCGTCATATAACAAGATGTTGATGGTGTCTAAAGCCCATGTACTCTCCGCCAACAATCCTGATTTGAGGGACATCATGACTCTCCATGCTTCTGGAGTGCCTACAAAAGTAATATACAGTTATCTTTCCATATCTCACAGGTCTGAGCTTGATACGTAACCAAACCTCACTCTAAAAAATGATTAACCCTTACCAATTTCTTTCATTGTAAGACGCCTTCGTGACTTGAGAACTGGTGACGATGCCTCTATGGAACCTGGAGGAAAGGATAGGTCTCTTCTCATCATTGGAGGCTGTACTGAAGAAGGTACAATGTGAGATGCAGGCACTGGAGGTCCCGCCTTCTGCATTTTGATATTGCTGGGTATGTAGGTTGATTTGCTGGGGGAAGTCCTGCTTTCCATAGGCCGAGGCATGGGCGTAGGGCTTGACACTTGTGGAATGTGGTTTTGCATGGTTTGGGGAGACTGGTAATTTGACTGCAAGGGTCTGCTCATTGGTGGACCGGCGCCACTAGGGCCATATGGGGGTTGCCGTGGCCCAGGCCACTGGCCCTCATGATTCATGCGTGGTTCAGATGGCATCATGTCTTCAGATCGATTCATTGCATGGTAGCCAGGGCCCTGACCAGGACCAGTAGGAGGTCCCTGGCGGTTGGGGTAACTGGGGTAGCCCATTTCACCTCGACCCTGCCACATGCCACCTTGAGGACCGTCAGGACCAGACTGCATTGGACTGCCTATCATTTGAGGTGGAATGGAACCCTGGGAGCTTGGGCCCGTGCCTGCTTGAATCCGATCTCTTCCAAAGGGGAAAGGGAACTGATTTTGAGGACCAGGTGGGCGACGGTCCGAGCCAGGGTAGGAACTGTTATACTGGTTGTACATTTCCTGACCACTTGAGGGACCACTAGGGGGAGCCTGCTGCGGTGGCTGCGGCTGTTGAGCGTTGTAAGGCCCACTGAATATCTCACCGTCGTGATGCCGTTTAGCTGGTGGGTAACTACCATCGCCTGGTCTTTTGTAGTTCTAAAGACAACAAATGACATTTAAAATATGTGACGTGTCTCTCAGTAACATTTAATATCAAATCAATCACTAACTGCTTTCCTACCGATTGTTGTTGCGGATACATTCCAGGCTGCTGATTCGGATACGAGCCACCAGGAGGCGCACCCTGACCAGGAAACTGATTACTATAGGACTCATGCCTGCACAGAGCACCATATGCAAGAGAAATGAGAACTAGATATAGCAGATATACAAATACAATCTCCATATAAAATGAACCATTTCAGCCGACTGACCGCTGTTGCTGTGGAGGGTAACGATTTGGTGAGTACATCCCAGATTCAGCATTGGAAGTCATGATATTTGGCTGTGGCACTCCAGGCCCCATGCTGCCTTCTGGGCCCATCCCCGACTCAGGTCTACACAACGCAGAAGAGGTTAGAGTTCATTGCATCATGAAATTAACGCAAAAGAATTAGTTTCTTCCCAAAGTAAAGTTTCAGTGTACCTCCTCTCAAAGCCAGGGCCATATGGATATTGGTGCCGCTGGCCCATGGGCATGTTTCCCATTGGGCCTGGTGGTCCCCTGTTGTACTGATCACCGAGACTGCTGTTGGGACCCTGCCCACCAGGCATGAACTGTTCTCCAACTAAGATCACAAGCACACAGCTCATTACATCAGGTAGCTGCTTATGAACTATAATGGCTCATGATTACATGATTACAATACAAACCTTTCCGCATACCACTAAAGTGGTCTTTATTGGGTTCAAAGGGTCCCATGCGACCAGGCATCTCTGGGGTGCTCATCCCTGACTGGTAGCCAGAGTTAGGGGTCATAGTGTTTCTCCGAGAGAAGTCGCTATCAGAAAATGGATCTTGCAGGTTCACACTGCTCCTAAGAAACAGGGCAGGTAAGGAGTGGTTCGCAGTCAAATAATGCATGGAGTGCCACAAAACAAGTCAGCAAAACTCACCTTCCACTTGGCATTGGGGGCATCTGGGTGTGTGGGGTGGATGCAGGAGTAGGGGGCTTCAAGTCTCCGCTTTCCGCCATGGAGCTGCTGGTGGACTGTGGTGTCTGGGGCCCCTGGAGAGAGCCGGACCCAGCTGTGCCATGCAAACAAAATGAATTTAGATTAAGGGGGTTTTGTTGCAACAGTTAAATTGTTAAGATTCACCTGTATTTGCTTCCATACAAGATGGCAGAACTCACCTGGAGAGGGAGGCTGAATCTTGGCCTGGTTCTTTTTGTTATCTCCAGACATGATATCAGGTGGCGGGTCTTCTCCACGCTCAATCTTACATTCAAAAGCATACAGACACTGAATGTACTGCTTTTTCAAAGAGCTGGCAGCACTGCTGGAGGTCCCCACGTTCAGATTTGTGGCCAGCTCCCTCCATTTTTTGTTCTTATTAACCTGCAATTACAAGGACGCCAGAGGATATAAGCAAACACCCTTCAAAATGAGTTGAGACCTTCAACATTATCTTAATGTGTATGGGCAGCTTGAATATACCTGTGTAAGACCTCCAATCTCCTTGACGGACACGTAGAGGCGGAAGAGATCAAGGGGCTTGCGTCCCACAGCCGGCAGGTTACTCATGCCCATGGCTTTTTCTTCTATGAAAGCCAAGTAACGGTCTACCCACATCTTTCTTTCCGGCTCTGGGCCTAGCTCATACAGCCGAGTGATCTTCTCATTGGTTGTGGTGGAGGAACTTGACTTCTAGACAGAAGCAATTTACATAGAAGGAATTACACAGGAAGTGCAACAAAGGATGACTGATTTCTGATGTGAAGACATTACACTTCTATTTAAATGTTAAGCAAACCTTTGATTTTGATTCTGTCTTGGGCGTCCCCTCAACTTTGTTGTTCATTTTCGGGGCTTGGTTAAGCTTCCCATCCATACCAAAGTCCGGACCAGGTGACATGCCTAAGAGAAAAAGATATATTAAATGTGATTTTGATCTGGCATGTGAAAAGCACTTCAGTTAGGTTCTGTACCAAACAAAAAAGTTTTTTATGATCTTACCACTAGTGTTGTTAGCTATGTTAGCACCCATAGGATAGGGTGAACCTTGGGTATTCATCATACCAGGCATGTTGTTTATGGAAGGGCCATATGGAGGTCCTGAGCCCATCATACCAGGACCAGGAGACATATTGGGGTAACCTGGTAGCCTGTGAGGCAAAACACAACATTTAACCTCAAACTACCTGATTTTAAACAACCTGAAAATTTGTATTTGTAACAGGTCAATGTAAACGTGTAACTTTAGTTCTTGTGTACCTGTTGTGTATTGAGTTGGCGGGTCCGTGCTGCATTGATACGGCATCCTGCGGCTTTCTGTTGAGGCCTGGAGGTGGGCACATCCCGGTTCCCACTTGAGGGGGCATGTTGCCCACGTTAGGACCCATATTGGGACTCATGTTGGGACCCATGTTGGGGCCATAGGGACGTGCACCCATCTGTCCATGAGGCATCCTTCCAGAAGGCATCCCAGCAAACATAGGCCCTCCTCCTCCTTGTCCAGGCATAGGATTCATGGATCCACCCATACCAGGGCCTGGGTAATTGGCATTAGGCATGCCACTGTAACCAGGTTGCCTGGGGTAACCTGAAGAGGAAGACAGGAAGCTGTAATTTGATACAAAGTTTCCAGGATTGTGTAAACAGTACTTATTCCATTTTAAAATGTGACCCTGGAACACAAAACCAGTCTTAAGTAGCATGGGTATATTTGCAGCAATAGCCAAAAAATATATTTGTTATAATATTATTGATTTTTCTTTTATGCCAAAAAACATTAGGATATTAATGTTCCATAAAGATATTTTGTAAATCTCCTACCGTAAATATATCAAAACTTAATTTTGGATTAGTAATATGCATTGCTAAGAACTTCATTTAAAGGCAGTACTTCATTTTCTCAGTATTTAGATTTTTTTGCACCCTCAGATTCCAGATTTTCAAATGGTTGTATCTTGGTCCAAAAATTGTCCTAACAAACCATACATCAATGGAAAGCTTATTTATTCAGTTTTCAAATTATGTATAAATCTTAATTTAAAAAAAAATGACCCTTATGACTTGTTTTGTGGTCCAGGGTCACTTATATGAACGCACAAAAAGGCAAAACAAACCTATTTAATAGTTATACAAAGACATTAAAAGCAGTTTAGTTATTTCTGTAGAGAGAAATTAACTAATTTAATAAGATATCTTATCTTACATTTTAGGAATGAAACAAAAAGACTGAACACCACAACAGTATAAGCAGTTTGGTCAATTAGCGGTTAGCATTGGCCAAATGTGGTGGGATAAGGATGCCTCATTGGTGGGCTTGTTAAAAGACTTCCAGGCCCTTGAGTGTTTTAGCAGCATGTAGCGCTGCTGTAACCCACAGTCACTGTAGCTGCTCAACTGACGTGAGCCATGCTACGTCAACTTCCTTTTTTTCACTGACGCTAAAAATAACCACACTGTGATCCACTGGTCGCACAGAGAGAAAAAGAGAGAGAGTGAGAAGGATTTGGAGGGACAGCGAAAAGAGAAAGATAAAAGTCCAACACCTACACCTCCACTACAGTAACTTCTCTCAACATGGGACCTATTTTTAATTTTTAATACATTTTTCCTAATTGTTTTAACTTATAAAATGTTGCCACTTACCCTGTGGGCCATATTGGCCAGCTTGAGGCCCATAGTTTGCCATCGAGTTGTTCTGCTGAAAAGGGACCATTCCAGCATGCACCTGGCCTCCAGAAGACTGACGAGGAGAAAGTGCAGAGCTAGACTGTGGAGACCCATAGGGTGCCATCTGAGGGTTTCTCTGCATATATCCTGTCCAGACAACAAGATTAATGTGTTGATACAATAAACAACAACAAAAAAAAAAGCATCAGGATGGAAAAAAGTCATTTAAGTAGAAGAATTACCTCTTTCTTGGCCCAGGCCAGGTTGATTCATCGAAGGGTGCATCATCCCATCAGACTGTCCACTTGAAGGGCGGGGAGGCATCTGGTTCCCTAATAATGAGAAATTCAAATATTGTGGTGAAAAAAACATAAATGAATAAAAATTAAAACAAAGAATCATATTCCACATATTAAAGAACAAAACAAAAATATTTTAATATTTTAAATTGAAATAGTTTAAATGTAAATGTTTTAAGCACTCCAACCATCTTCCATTAATGAGGATAAACTGGTATTTGAATCACAAACTCCATACTCTTTAAAAAAAAAAAAAAAAAACCTATTCCAACAAAAAACTATTCCAAATCATCTTTATGATGACTGTCCCAAAAGTGGCAATTACACTTTTTAATATTTCAAAATAATTTGTGACCTGGACCACAAAACCAGTCACAAGGGTCAATTTTTTAAATTGAGACGTTTGTTAGTATAGGACAATATTTGGCCAAGATACAACTATTTGAAAGGATGCATAAAAAAAAAAAAAAAAAAAAAAAAATCATAATATTGAGAAAAATCACCTTTAAAGTTGTCCAAACACTTCTTAGCAATGCATATTACTAATAAAAAAAATATTTTTTTTATATATTTACGGCAGGAATTTTACAAAATATCTCCATGGAACATAATCTTTACTTAAAATCCTAATGATTTTTGGCATAAAAGAAAAACAAAAATGATTTTGGCCCATACAATGTATTTTTGGCTATTGCTACAAATATACCCATGCTCCTTAGACTCCTTAGGTTTTGTGGTCCAGGTTCACTTTTACGGTGCACTAGCCCTACCTGGCATCGTGGCAGGGGACAGCGGCCCAGAACGAGATGCCGAGGCGCTGGCAGGCGAGCCCACCGGGGGAGAAGTGTGGGGGGAAAAGGGTGACTGTGCTGGATTGCTCTGCTCTCCTTGACTGCTGGATACTCCAGATGTGCTGACTCCAGGGCTCAGAGCACCCTCTGTACCAGTAGGTAGGTCATCGATAGAACCGGATAAGTCCTAAGCAAAGAGAACCGTAGAGAGAAAGTCAGAAAGATCTACGATTAAAGTCGCACAGAAATAGTGACAGATCTTTTCCTCCGTATTTTTGGAAAAGAAGGAAAAGTAGGGTGGGGACTTCTATATGCTAGCTCGGGTTTAAAGGGTAAGTTCACCCAAAAGTGAAAATTCTGTCATTAATTACTCACCCTTGTGTCATTACAAACCCGTAAGATCTTTGTTCATCTTCAGAATTACAATCAGAATTTAAGATATTTTTGATGAAATGCTAGAGCTCTCCGACCCTTCATAGAAAGCAAGGGTCCCATGTTCAAGGCCCAGAAAGGTACTAAGAATATCAACAAAATAGTCCATGTGACATCTGTGGTTCAACCGTAATTTTATAAAGCTATTAATATACTACTATACTTATAAAGCCAAAATAAATAAATAAATAATAATGACTTTATTCAACAATTTCTCTCCCCTGAATTAGTCTTCAGCCATTATCGAAAGTAGCACGATGTATGTGTGTGGTGCTGCTGACGTAGAACAGTCAATAATGGTGGAAGAATTGAATAATGTCATTATTTTAGTTTTTTTGCACAAAAAAAATTCTCGTAGCTTCATAAAATTACCATTGAACTACTAATGTCACACAGACCATTTTGTTGATTTTCTTGGGAGCTTTCTCTTGAACGTGGTAGGAGTCTTGCGGTCTATGCAGGGTCAGAAAACTCTGATTATATCAAAAATATCTTAGTTTGTGGTCCAAAGATGAACGAAGGTCTTAAGGGCATGAAATGACAAGAGGGTGAGTAAATAACGACAGGATTTTCATTTTTGAGTGAACTATCCCTTTAAGCACACTAAATGATTGGAGTCCGGCAAGTGTCACCAGAGAAGTCTTTCATTTCACTGAAAGGTTGAGTTATGATGTTGATTAAGAATTCAAAAAATACATTTTGAAAAATGAATCTGTCACAGTAAGACCAATAACTTTCATTTAGAAAATGCATGTTATTTCCATTTCATGCACTGCAAATATGAGCTTACTTGGAAAAATAATCTGTGTTCCCATAGAAAGACAGAAACACAAATAGAAGGGAAAACGAAAAAAAAAAAAAAAACACGCTCAGCTGGTGTTATCATTTGGTATTCCAGCATTTCTGCTAGGGCTTTAAAAATGAAGCTGTCAGCTGTCTCAAAGAACTCTTCATGGCATAATCTTTATTTTACTAACGTTTTCCTATCCAATCAACAACATTCAACTTTCACAGATTTTAAAAAATAAACCTGTTTGTTGCTTAATTGTTAACCCAAGGCAAGATGCATATTCTGTACTAAAAATCAGCCAAGAAAAAACAAAAAAAAAACAAACAAGGTCTGTAAAAACTAAAATCGCCAGCACAATATCAAAATTTAATTATACCACAAAAACTTTTCTTCTTTAAAATAAATCTCCCAATGACAGCTTCTTCCACTCGACAACAATGAACTCTGGCACAGTTTTTTTCGTCTTTGGGACACACACACGCTCAAGTGCTCTCATACACATACAATCACACAGCCAGAGGCTGCTGGCCTTATTTATCTCATCTAGGAGGGGGAAAAAAAAAAAGTGAGATCACAGCGTCCCTGAGGTTGCCATGGCTACGGCAGTCGGCTGCACGTGTGCTGAGTCAGCGCAGCTGGTTGTCTCTTCATGTGTCCTTTTCAGACACAGTCTCACAGGTCATAACACACACTCAAATGCAATTAAATCTCGGAGACAGAGAAGCAGAATTCACATGGAGAGTACAAAAAAAGGTTCAGAGAGAACAGACGGCATATATTTCCGTGACAGACCATGAAGTTCTTCATTTAGCAACAACCCCAAAGGTCCTACATAATCACTCCTGAGATAAAGGTGCAGCTGAGGCTGAATTATGCTCACATCTTTAAGCTAATTACCTCGATCTAGAAGTCAACATAAAATAGAGCGTCTGACTGAAACGACTTGATTGCGCATTTGCGAATCTGTCAAATTCACAATGCATCTTTAAATCTGGTCAGACGCAGTCAACAGCTTGTGCGAAAATGAAAGTGTCAGACTCACTGGTAGACTGGAGGGTCTGCCCTGCAAGTCCTCTGTGCTGCTCTTCGACGCCAGAGGCGGACCAGAGGGGGGAGCGCTAGACTGGGAGCTAAAAGACTCCTGGGAAATCTCCTGTAGGGGGTAAAAGGCAGCTCAGGTCAGTCAATGCAAGCATTTAGGACAGCGGGTGCATCTATAGCTGCTTTGCTTACAGATGGGTTTCGATGAGTCTCACTGTTAGTAATACAAGTTTCTGTTTTTGTACTTGAGAATAAGTACAATAGTGCTTTTATTACTGTGCGAGTCTGTAAATGTGGTGGCACTGTGAAATGAAATGCATTCCAGACTTCAAATAAATGCAAAAGCAGTCCTCCAATTTAGTTCAAACACACAAAGCGAATATTAAACATGCTATTAACATCCCACCTTTTAATTTGCATATGCTCAAAAATAAACATGGTAAATAGAATTAAAAACACCATCCAGTGTAGAAAACATATGCATTTAAGTTACTTGGCAGATACTTTTGATAATTTGGCAGGTTACATTTGGTAACATTAAAGCATTAGATTTAAACTACAACCATTTAATTTTTTACCTAGATTAATAAATGCTGTAAAAGTAATACATGAATGTACTATTGTTCACTGTTAATTAATGCTCAATAACACATTATTATTAGAAAATAACAGATTACTGTTAAAAAATTTGAAGTCAGTTTTTTTTTTTTTTTTTAATGAAATTTCTTCTGCTCACTGAGACATTATTCCAGTTTATTCCAGTCACATGAACCTTGAAAAATGATTCTAATATGCTGATTTGGTGCTCAGGAAACATGATCAATGATAAAAACAGCAATGCGGCATTACATTTTTATAACAAATAATGTTTATAACATTTTTTGTAACACTTTTATGAATTCAATGCATCTTTACTGAAAGTATCGACCCCTTTGAAAAAAAAAAATAAATAAATAAAATAAAAATCTTACTGACCCCAAACCTTTTGAACACTAGTGTATGAGAAAAAAACAAAAAAAACAAAACCTTAACCAATGATAATAAATGCCATATAAGTGTTGATCATTGTAAATGTGTGATATTTAAAGCATTAGCTAATTAAATTTTTGTGATGATTCACCCAAGATGTCCAGGTCTTTTCTTCAGTCGAAAAGAAATTACGGTTTTTGAGCAAAACATTCCAGATTTTTTCTCCATATAGTGGACTTTAATGGAGATCAGCCGGTTGAAGGTCCAAAATGCAGTTTCAGTGCAGCTTCAAAGGGCTCTACATGTGTCTACATTTGTCTAGCAGAACGATTGGTCATTTTCCAAAAAATAAAAAATAAATAAAAATTTTCATACTTTTAAACCACAAATTCTCGTCTTGCACTACGACTTCATGCATTAAAAAAAAAATTCCATCTCATTTTCTCCCCCAAGTTCAAATTTGTCCGACGTTGTTTTACCTTTTTTTTTTTTTAAATAAAGGGTTTTTTTTGCACATTCCCTTTGTAAACACTGGGTCAGTACTTCAGACATGACTACGTAATGCGTGAGGTTGTGGACGCAGAGCTAGTGCAAGATGAACATTTGTGGTTAAAAAGTATATACTTTTTTTTTTTTTTAGAAAATGACCAGTCATTTTGCAAGATAAGACCCTTATTCCTCAGCTGGGATCATGTAGAGCCCTTTGAAGCTGCACTGAAACTGCAATTTGAACCTTTAACCCGCTGATCCCCATTGAAGACTATATGTAGAAAAATCCTGGAATGTTTTCCTCAGAAACCTTAATTTCTTTTCGACTGAAGACAGACAGGAACATCTTGGATGACATGGGGGTGAGTAAATTATCAGGAAATTTAAATTTTGGAGTGAACTAAACCATTACTTATACTTTGTCACCACTGTGCCCTCGAGCAACAGGTATAGTCAATCTCAGTAACTGCAACTTTCATTTTCATATTTTCATCCACCCTGAACCACCACTTTAATATGAAAGCAAAAAGCTTAAGTTACCTGAGGAGGAGGAGGAAAACGCTGATACGGCGATTGCTGCTGCTGCTGCTGCTGTTGTTGTTGTTGTGGGGGATTCTGGGAGTACGACGTGGGCTGTCCCGGCGGCATCTGTCCGTGTCCCGCGGGCGGCTGAGAAGCAGGTGTGGGTGTCTGCGGTGGCTGCTGTGATGTCGGTGGCGTCTGCTGTTGTTGTTGTTGTGGGCCTTGGCTGGGTGGGTAACTGGGTTGGGATGCAGGAGGAGCCTGGGAGCTCCCCTGCTGCGAGGGCTGGGACTGAGGCACCTGTTGCTGTGGATAGGGAGACTGGCTAGCCTGGGGTGCTGCCGAGGACTGCGAGTACGGGGACTGCGATGGGCCCGGCGAAGGGCCGGTCATCTGCCCCTGTGTCTGCTGGGGCATGTGGGGTTGTTGGTAAGGAGGGCCAGTCTGTCCATGTGGGCCAGATGACTGGGGGCCATGAGGTTGCTGTGAATAAGGTCCCTGACCTCCTGGTTGCCCAGGGGAAGGCTGGGGGTATGGCGACTGCTGCTGGCCCGAATGAGGCCCCTGACCATGCTGGCCGTAATAGGGCTGCTGCCCCTGCTGCACGTAACCCCCTGGTCCCTGCTGTCCATATGATGGCATCTGTGCAAACAAGTAGGATGGCAGTGAAGATCATTACACTCATGGTATTTCCAACACTGATTTATATCATGCGGGTAAAAAAAGCAAAAAAAAACAAAAACAAACACACAACAATAACAACTTTTAAACACACATCATAAAAAGTATTCTCGTAGCTTCATAACATTATGGTTGAACCACTGATGTCACATGGACTATTTTAATGACGTCCTTACAACTGTTACAACGTGTCAGTTGCATTGCCGTCTATGGAAGATCAGAAAGCTCTTGGATTACATTGAAATATCTTAATTTGTGTTCCAAAGATGAACGAAGGTCTTACAGTTTGCTCCGAATTACATGAGGGTGAATTAAAATGACAGAAGTTTCATTTTTGTATGAACTATCCCTTTAAATAATTTAGCTTAAAAGTTAGCTTTAAATGTTTTTCAGCAATAGTAGAAATTTCCATGACTCTTCCAAGCCTTAGAAATTACAATTTCAAAATTCCCTGTTATTGTTAATATGAGTTTACATAAACAATATTGTTAATATAAAAAATAAACAGATGGGCTTTATTTACAACCTGTACGCAATATACATTGCCCAACAACTTTTTATAAAGTTAATAACCTTCCTATTCCCTAAATAATAAGACAAGGATAAAATGTAGTTATTGTACCAGAAAGTGTGACCTTGTCCAGCATCACGTCTGTAATTATTTATTAAGGCTAGGAATGGCTAAGGATCCCATGATACCTGGGACACAATATGCTACATATTGGTATTTTTGTCAAGCTTTGTATCAACAAACACTATGATACACTGTGATTTAACCCAAAAATTAAAGCCACAAAAATCTTTTGACTTCAAATGAATGTAATAATTCTCATTCTTTCCTTTTTTTCACAAGATGGTGCATTCTGAAATTTAAAAAGATGATATTCAGGCAATGTTTGGTGAGTAACCATGTGACCCTGGACCACAAAATCAGAAAACTAAAAAAAATAAGCTTTCCTTTGAAAAAAATATATATCTTCATGGAACACGATCTTTACTAAACATCCTAATGATTTTTTGGCATAAACGAAAACTTAATAATAATTTTAACCAATATATGTATGTTTTCTTTGTGTATTGCTACAAATATACCAGTGCTACTTACAACTGGTTTTGTGGTCCAGGGTCACATATTCAAGAACAATGTTGAATTTATAGGTTAAGGTCAAAGCTAATAATGATTTGACTGTAATATCACATCTTGAATTGTTAATAAATTATTACTATAGAGTTTTCTACATGCAGTAGTCAATATTCCTTTTTCATTCGACTGCAATTTCATGTTACACTATGATCAAACTGATGAAGTCTTTTTGTACATTAAACCTGTGTCTGTGTGTCTATGTTGCTAAACTAACTTTAAAATCTTAAAAAGCTAGCTAAAGTATATACAAGAGACATATCGATGCCAGCGCTATACAAATCGCAATAAAAGAATACTGCAAAACAATTCTGTATTTTCCCCCACAACTAATCAAATGAGAAAACACACTGCAATATGTTACAAAATATGCATTAGTTTCACACCTAATAATTACCAAAAGTGCAGCATGTTTAAACTCTTAAAACACTGAGAAAGAGCTCTGACCTGCTGGCCGTACTGCATACGTCCTTGAATGCCCATAGGGTATCTCTGAGGGCCAGGGGGCCCGTAGCCCTGGCCTGGGTAAGCAGGCCCCTGCTGGGGCCCTGGAGGAGGCCCTTGATGGGGCTGCTGCGAGTAAGGCCCGCCTGACCCGTAAGGCTGACCGCGCATTTTCCCCATTTGATCCATGGAGCCTGGAGTCTGTGGAATGAGAGTGACAAAGTGGTTTGTGCAAAGGTATCTCACAGATATTGACAGAAAAGCATAAACTGAGTTTTACACAAAGACATCTACAAAAGCTTTTTAAAAACTCAAGGACACGTTTTCCAAAACCATTAAATCAAACCATTATTCTGTACTACTGCACTCCCACACTTGAGAATTTGATTTTAAAAAGCCAGGGTGGAAATGAAAGAATAGCAAGGACAGAATAAAAATGCAAGAAACCACAAGAGAAGAAGAGAGAGAACAGCCAGAGGGGGAAACGATAGTGGAAAAAGGAGAAGGAAAAAGAGAGACAGCAAATAACCCTCTGCTACCGATTCCCACGGTTATTAACCTGACCGTTACCTTGCTCAGCCTTAGTTAAGGAAGTCAACAGTGCTATATATAACTCATTTCAAATGGAGGGCAGTCTGCCGAATATTTAACACATCCCAGCTGTAGCTCTGCTTGAGCCTCGGCCAAGCCAGCTTTTCCTTTTTTCGGAAAAAGACGGCAATCTTGGCACCGAATGAATGACACAGGGCTTAATGACATGAGAGGAGAGGTCCAGCTTGACTTGCAATCAGATGAGTGCTAGTGCATAAAAGTCCAAGATGAGGGGGTCACGTAAATATTGGAGTTGGAAGAGGAGTCATTTTGTTGTAAACTAACAAACAACAACTGTACAAACAAAATACAGAAAGTTTCCAATATTCAATTCCGGTACATGCAGAACATGCCACTATATTAACTGGATTAGCTTAGACATTCTGACTAATTCAAACATTGCTTGTTAACGTAAAAATATAGATTTAAGTCTTTATTTTTCCTTTCAGAAGCTTAACTTTATTGCGAATTTTATTGCATGTACATGCAGTTTAGAATATTCTTTTGTGTGTCCTTAAACATTAATTTTTACTGTGTATGTTTAAAACTTTTTTAAATATTAACAAGTGAACGCTAATGAAATTAACATCCTTATAATGGCTGTACAGCAACGAGTCTGCATCCTGTTCTCCTCCAAATTAATAATGAATGCAAATTAAATACTTACGGTGCACTCAAATACAGTATTTCATACTAGTAACATACTTACATTTGAACAATTACTTGATGTACGTGAGGGAACAAAACTCAATCACACAGAGAAATGAAAAGTAGTATGCTGTCTCTCTATCATAATTCCCCATTTAAAAAAAAAAAAAAAGAAGAAGAAAAGAAAACTCAAAAGCATGAAATATTAAGCATACTTTCATCCACACTGTCCACAGTCCACATCTATCAAACATAAAGAAAATGAAAACCTGAAGGTCAGCTTAATATTTGTTTACTACGTAGCCAAATCAACCCTACACAAAATATAAGATATCTGAATACTGTTTAAATATCTGGGCTCAGTAAATTTGGTTTTGAAATAAATGAATGCATCTATTCATCAAGGATGCATTACATTGATTGAAAGTGACAGTAAAGGCATTTATAAAGTTATAAAAGGTTTCTATGTAAATGCTAAATGCTTTCTATTTAAAGAACCCTCAAAAAATGCATCACAATTTCCACAAATACAGCAAGTTTTTGTTTTTAACAATGATAAGAAATGCTTCTTGAGCACCAAATCAGCATATCAGAATGACTCCTGAAGGATCATGTGACACTGCCTGGAGTCAGTCTGGAGTAATGACTGCTTAAAAAAAAAAAAAAAAAATCAGCTTTTCCATCACAGGAAAACATTTTTAATTATTATAATTAAATTATTTTAGATATTTATTTTTATTACAGTTTTTAACTATACGAATGACCAAAAACATTTTTTAAAACCCCCAATTTTTTTATATGTCATGTACGTCAAGTAAAAATATATATGGTTGCGTAATATGTTGAATATTACGAATAATAAAACAGGGCTCAACGCTAAGGATTTTTTCTATGGGCCAGTTGTTCAAATTTTTACTTGCCCAGTCAAAATTACAAAAATAAATAAAATAGTTGCTGTTGTCATTGTTTCTGACTCATGTTATCATTTATTTGAATAAATAAGCTTATATGACACCAAAATGTTATATACCAAGTAAATAATACAATTCTTAATTCCAATTTCGATACCACATCAAAACCTACTAGCCTAACAAGTATAAAGTTCAAACATTTTTTGTCTTTGCAAAAATTATTTTATTATCATTAACATTTTATTATAAATAAAAGATGCTGTAGGGAAAAACAGCGCAGAGTGAAAGAACGCAAACTCGGTCTCTGCCAGCAGGTGGCGCTTATGGAATAACAGTGATATTACGTTTCTTTGGTTACAACTGTAAACAAAGCAGCGCCGTGCTTATGAACGCTAGTTTAAATGCATTATACAGAGGCAAATGAAGAGAAAACGCCATGTAAACTTTTTCTTAAAATAGTCAGTTCCCATCAGAGACACATTCAATATTTAGGATAATATTTCGCGCATTGTGAACCGTAATCTTGTTCTGCCAGCTAGAGTCTTTTTTCCTATTTGCCTTCGTCTTCAACGTCTCTGACCTCCGTTAACGGATGTCTAAAGAGTTCGTAATATTTCCACACACGACATTTTGAAAAATGATTGCATGCAGTTCGTGTATCAAGCCCGGAAGAGATCGGATGAAATATGTCCGGTCGATCAGCGCATCTGTACTCCACTGTATAGCCTAAATTAAATAGATGAATCATTGTTAAAGCAACAAAGTTAATCGTCAACACGAGTATTTTAACATACTTCTGTAGGCTATTTCTCCTTCAGAGACAAGTCGCTATGTGATCGCTTGAAATTTTAAATAAACAAGGCTTAAAAACACGTGCAAATGATAAACTTTCGCGACGACGCGGCCCCGAGCGTCAACGAAATTCGTCAACGGTCCCGAGCGTCTTTCACGCTGGCCCCGGGCCTTCGGGCACTCCTTATTGTCCAGCCCTGTAAAATATAGCAGCATGTGATAACTTTTAATTTTTTAAACTGGCCAGTATTCGAAAGAGTTTCATGATTCTTGTTGCAACTCCAAGTATTAGTGTTTAAAAAAAGGTTTTAAAGAAGTCTTTGATGTTTTATAAATGGACAACACCATGTATAAAACATCATCAAAAGGCTGAAAAAGCAAGAAATGTTTAGAGATATTGTCCAGATACTGTTACACTCTACCTGTCTATAAAATTTCAATATTTATTCTGAATATCGTTCTGCTGCTAAGATTACGACGTCAAGTCTCAGGTGATAATTGTTACTTTAATAAAATATTTTTAAGTTCATTAAGCAATGGATGAATCATTGTTACATTAAAGAGATCTTCTGACGTATTATATTGTAAATTCTGTTCAAAAGATAGATAAAGCAACATAACTTCTAATCAAACACAGTTTGACTGGAAAGTGCACACATATTCATATCGTATTGATATTTCACGTTAATATCACAAAGTCCTTCTTTCCATTTTTGTATCTGATGACCCAGAACATAAAAACATCATTGATTTTGGTTTCACAACATGAAATGATGCATTCATGCTGGACAATGAAGTTTTACAATGACAAATATGAAATCCATGTTGATATAAAGTGTTAAACAGATGGGAGGCAAAACTAGAAACCAAACTGACTACTCAAATGTCAGTCAACGCTTTTAAATGACCCGTTGCTTAGTCTATTTTTATGTATTATTTTGTCATTTTGTGAATGTAAGTCAGATTGTGCGAAAGCGGATGGCACAATCATTCGTTCTTCACAGATGGGCACTGACTCAAAGATGACCGAAGCTTAAACATCATTACCGAATGACACAACATTAAAAAAAAAATAACAAAACAAGAAAGTACACCGTGTCATCCTATCCAATTTGGACCAGTAAAACCTCACCTAGGATGTCTGTCTAACATCTAGTAGGCTCGTTTTGAATCTGGCTTGAGTTCAAACCTTGAAAGGAGGTCTACGGCTGTAAACGCTCCAAAGTGTGAAATGACTGAGGGCAAGCTGCTCTTGACATTTTCCAGTGTCCGAATGGAAAAATAAAATAAATAAAAGCAGCACATGGCTAATCTGCATAAGATAAAGTGAGGGCTCCCTTGGCAGGAGAGGCTGCTGGACGGGCGCTGTGATTGGCCATGGGGGATGGGGTGGACACCACAAGACTTACAGATCGACTGAAGGCAGGACGGCATTCAGACGCTGCAGTGAGCATAACTCAGTCTGAGATTAAAACATAATTAGAGGAGAAAGTTCAAAGCTGCATCAAAATGAATCTATTAAGCAAATAATTAATAACCAAGAAGTTCTGTACAAAAACTAAAAAACCTACTGTTTGGTGTCAGTATGTTTTTTAATTAATACTTTTATTCAGCAAGAACGCATTAAATTGATCAAAAGTGACAGCAAGTACTTTTATAGTGTCATGAAAATATCTAAATGCTGCTCTTTTGAACTTTTTATTCATAATTCTGAAAAAAAAGTATCAGTATCCACATAAAATGAAGCTACACAATTGTTTTCAACAATGATAAAAAGAAATGTTTCTAGAGCACCAAATCAGCGTATTAGAATGATTTCTGAAGGATCATGTGACACTGAAGATTGGCGTAATTCAGTTGTGCAATCACAGGAATAAATCATATTTTAAAAATACAAAAGAGCCAGGAGTATTTCACAAATATTGCTGTTTCTACTAAATTTGATCAAATAAATGCAGCCTTTGTGAACGAAACATTAAAAAATATTCAACTGAGTCCAAATTTTTGAACGGTAGTATTTTAATTATAGGTTGCTTACGTCACATGGTTTGAAAACTAATCAACATTTTTTAATGATGATACCTGACATATTTGGGCACATGTAAAGATGATGTGGAAATTCTGAAGACCAAATATTGCAGATATTCACTGCCTGTAACTTAAACGCACAGATCATACTTCCTTTCGACAAGAACTTTATTAATAAATAGCTATTTCAAAAAAAAAAAAAAAAAAAAAAAAAAAAAATCCCATAGAGATCCTAATCTTGTTAACAAAAAGGAACAAAGCTCAGATTTTAAGAAAGAGGCAGAAAAACAAACTGAGATTCTGGTATAAAAACTAATTTTTCACAAGTTCTCATTTCACAAAGTCTAAACAAGGATAATTAAGAAACAAAATCTAAATAAATTCTACGCAAAAAGAAAACCTTGCAAACCAGCAAGTTTCAATCCCCTTATCAGATGCACAGTTTGCACAGCGACACAAAACTGAAGCACATGCCGCCTCAACCTAGTATGAGAAACTAAGTTAACTGAGTTAAACAGATGTTGTTCAACCCTGAAATTGCACTTAAAAGTGTTTGGACATATCCAAGACAAACAATCATGATAAGCACCATATAAACAAGCGTTTAGCATGCAGAGGATGACCAGACAGGAAACGGTGCACAACATCATACTGTAAACAACTGGCATGAATTAAGGAGAATTCAAAAAGATTTTCTCGTTCCATATCCAACAGGCCAGAGAAATAAGACACAGACTTTTCAAGTGTCTTCAATAACAGAAACTTCAAAACCGGACTAAAGATTCCTAGTCGATGAGTGACGTGAAACCACAAAGTTTCCAATCACAACTTTTGCTGATATTGACATTCTTTGAATAAAATCTGCAAATAAAACATATTTTTAGGCACATTTGTATTTTATTCTCCTGTATAATAAAAAGGGAGGACTTGCGTAGACATATATGCATATATATGCGTTTATATACATGCAAGTTAAGTTTATAAAACATTAACATTCTGTTAAATGTATGTCTGGATTATTTAATTAATAAACTCCCATTTCCCCAATATGTATAATTCATTTTAAAAGCACTGCCAAATATTTACTTCATATATACAATACACTACTGAAAGAGTGAGGGAGGTGAGCAACATGAACTAATCAGCAAGTGTTTCAGTGTTACATCATATGCAATTATAAATGGCCAAGAGCACAGGATGCAGAGCCAATCAGATCTCAGCGAGCATGTCAACCCAAGACCAACTGTCTCCTGCCTTTGACAGGAGGATTTTACCTCCACAATTCAAATCCCACTGCAAACCAATCTGCACTTACTCAAATCACTAGGCTTGTGTTTACAAGCTGCGCGCATACAGACCGACATTCAACCGAGTCCACGTTTTAAAAACGAAGCTTTTCATCATCAAATGTACTAGCAACGTCGTTTTAAAGTGTGTTTAAACACACTTTTAGATTAAAATAACGATAATTGTCATATGTTTCTCTACTGTGGAAGTGTGACACTCACGTATCGGTTTACACAAGACGGGTTTTTCCACACGAAAAAATCCGCTAATATTATGTTAATCACCCCCTTAATTAATATCAGAACTTACAAACAACACACCAACCGGCTAATATAGCATATTAGACAAATATACACAACAATAAAGCATATAAAACACAGAAAGGCCTATGAGGAAAAAGCTAAACGCGTTTAAGCCTTCTTGGTCGAGAAGCAGCCTGAGCTAAATACGCATTTTCAATCGGAGATCTACCTTCAACTCGAGCAATAATAGGCAACAGTTTTCACCTCACAACACAAGTCCAGCTACGAAGCGTGTGGCTTTACGAAAGTTTTGTTATTTTAACTAAATATAAGCAGTAAAAAGAAGAGCAGCTATGGAAAACCAAGGAGGCAGCCATTTTATAGAGTCTCTTGCTCAGACAATAGCAAGCACAGTGCGTTTCAACCACTCATATGACTTGAGCAAAGCGAGAGAGAGGCAGTTTTTGGGGTTGGAATTTTACCTGGTTTCTTCCCAGGGGCTGCCCGGTGCTTCCAGGACTCATGGGTGGCGGGTGATGGGTCCTTTGTTGCCAACCCGGATGGCCCCCACCGTACTGCCCGCCGCTGCTGCCCATATCTGCTGGTCCCTTAGCACCGTCCTGGCTGTTGTATTCGCTCGGTGGGTAATTCGGGTAGCCCCGGGCACCGCTCGGTGAGGTGAGGAGCTGGTTGAGAGTCGGGGTGGATGTTGGCTGCGGGTTTCCCATGTTATACCGCTGATTGGTGTAGGATGCAGCCGCTGCTGGCTGCTGCTGCTTGGCTGACTGCCCCCCTACCGCCTGAGCTTGAGGAGCGCTGCGCGGAGAGTTCAAGCCGTAGCTCTGGCCCGGGTACGGGCTTCGGTTCCCGAACGGACTGTAGCTGTTGTACTGGTGGTTCGGGAAGCCGTGATCATGGGAGTTGGGCTGATAGGGGTCCATCATGCTGCTCGACAGCGCGCCTGGCCCCGCTGCAGCTGCCATGCCAGGGCTTTGTTGTCCGCCATGTTGATGAAAAGGGGCCCGGCCGTAGTGCTGCGCGTAGCTATAGGAAGCGGGCTGAAACCCAGGCGCGTGATGGTGTACCATCCCGGGGTGGTTGTTCCCCTCCGGTCCGGTGGCCTCATTTTGATTATTGTTCACCCTCGACGGATTCCCGTTGCCGTTCTTCATCTCCGACTCCCCTCCTCCCCCAGCATTTCCCACATCGGCCCGGTCCTGCAGTTCCCCGCGAGCCGGAGATCCGCTCTCGAGTCCCGGCTCCTTATTTTCCTGCTGCTTCTCCCCCGGTACCGACTCCTCCTTTGGGTCTCGATCCGGTTTTTTCAGCTCGGAAGGCGGGCTGGTGTTGAGAGAGGTAGCGCTGGCGACCTGAGCGGCCATGATCCCCCCCCTCTCCCTCTCGGCGAGTCGGTCACAATCAAACGCGAAACATTGAATGTAAATACAATAGTTTTACAACAATTTACCCGTGTCCCGACTCATCCCCACCCCTTACGCCGGACCGAATCCGGACTCCACCGTCGGCGCCGTTTTTTAGACTCTATCGCACCGAGTTCCCGGGAAATGAAATTTAACCGACACGGAATTTGTGGGGGTTCTGTTGCAGAAGTAGACTACAGCCGAGGAACGGATCACACCAGCACGAGGCTCACTTAGATACAGCCATTTTACCGAGGTGCGCTGAGACCAGTAAAACATGGCTCGGACTCCGCTCGGAGTGCGGAATGGATTCGGGGAAGGGGGGCTGGCTGGAGGGGGGTGTTAAATTGACGTTGCATAACGGCAGGCTTGAAAACTGCTCCTCGAACAGATTTTGGTGGGAAAACTGTGGCTGGAGTGAACTGAATGAAACCATATAGCCAGACATTACCATTGCATTAGTTGCATGCAGACTCTCCATGAAGTAAGCTCGTCTTACTGGTTTTGCAGTTGCACTGCCTATAAAATACCAAAGTCTGCACACACACACACAAACACACCTAATTTACTTTTAACCCTAAAATGGACTGGAAAATGGAAAGCCGAAATATTGTACGTACATTTTTGTGTTTTGTGTGTTATGTATATTGCATGTAGGCCTATGCCTGGTGTTGAAAATGTTGATTTTTTTTACTTGTCTGGATAAACAAATGGTAATGAATGTATCTAACATCCCACGTTTTAGGGAAGTACGGTAAAAAAAAATATTCTATCATAACATGCATTTGACCATATGCATGTGAATACATTTCTTATGATATCTTATAGCTTTTTATATGTTAAACCTTTAAAATGAAGGATAAAATGTTTCTCAAATGCTGTATGTTTGGCATTTTGGTACAAATTCATCTGCTGGCCTAAATAGGCATATGCCAACATCATCAAAAAACTATAAAATGAAATACACTACAGGCGACGTTAAATACAGATTATGCCTAACTGTGGGTGTTTAATCATTTTAAAATGTCAAATTTTCCCTTTTAGCTGAAGTTATGTTCATAATTTTAATAAAGTATGGCCTACACATGCATTTATCAGTACATTTCATTATCATTTCCTATGAAAAACAATTTTGGCGCGGTGTTGGGTCAGTCAAACCGGTTGAGAAACACTGTTTTAGGGGGTTGTGCTGATTGAAATGCGTTAGCAAAGTAAGAGAAGGGAGGGTTGGTGGTGGGTTGAGCTAGTCTGCAAGCAGGAAGTGAAAATGAAAAACGAGAGGGAGGGAGAGCGCACGAGTAAAGAAGAAAATCAGATAAACCACACAAAGTGGTTGAAAGGCAGAATACATTATCATCACAAAATAAGCCCATCTATTTATACTGTGGTTCAGTTTGGAATCTAAAAAGAGATAGAGAAAGGATCTCTGGGGAAAAATATCTTTTTAGGAGAATAACACACCGTCTCTCGTTCTCTGCTCTCCCCACCCCCTCTCTCCCTGCCTGCCTCTCACTCGAGCTGAAGCTTTGCTGCTTGCAAAAGCAGCACAACTCTGCTTTGGTATCTCAGTATGGGGGATGGGCAGAGCAGAGCAGAGCAGCACAGCGCACAACCTTAATGCAATGCAGAGCCGCTAGCATTGCTGGCCAACTCTGGCCCTGTCCTGTGAAGTAGGAAGATCCTCTCTGTCACTTTTTAACAGCATATTTAATCTGGGTATATACATTTCATCTTAAAGCAAAAAATACAGAATTAAACTAAAGCATTGATGGGAGCTGTTATGTAGTGTTTTATATCTTTGATTTGGAGATGTAACATTTCGTTGTTAAATAAATAGTTTTATTTAACAAATATTAAATAACATCTCTTTGTTAAATAAATATCAAATAATGTTAGATAAATTATGATTTATCTTCGTTAAATAAATATTTGAAACCTTTGCCAGTCAAAATGAGATTATCTATATTTTATAGTATAATGTGGAGTATAATGCAAATAATATAATATAAATTATGATGTTAATTTATACGTCAAATTAGCAGAGAAAAAGAGATGTATTGTAAAGAGTAAATCATTAGAGATCTTCTCGTGTATAGGCCCAAAATGAATTTAAGATACTATATTAGACAAAATTAATAATAATTATAATAATAATAATATAATATATAATAATATTTAATAGAAGCATTTAATGTCTATCTATCATTTTGTTCCACTTCATATTACATTAGCAAATGATTTTCATTTTATGCTTTCAGCAAATGCATTTATCAAGTAGTATTTTACCTTAACTTAGATTTTATTTTAATATTTTCTGTTTTAATGTTAATTTACTTTAACTTTTAAGTATTATGTTTTAGTATTAGTGTTTTTTGTCAATGTTGTTACAGTTACTGTCTGTATGTCTACATATATATATATATATATATATATATATAGATTTAGATTTTATTTTTATATTTTCTGTTTTTATTTTAATTTTAGTGTAACTTTCAGTAATTTTGTTATGAGTTTTTCAAAGTTATTTCAGTTTTTGTCTAGATTTTTGTCTGTATGTCAAAAAATATATATAGTATGGTATATTTTCTGGTATCATTTTAATTTTAGTTTAACTTTTAGTAATTTTGCCATGTTTTTTTGTCAGTTATTACCATTTTTGTTTAGATTTTTGTCTGTATATCTATAACTATCTATCTGTCTATCTATGTGTGTGTGTGTGTGTATATATATATATATATATATATATATATATATATATATAAATAACATTTTTTATTTATACTTTGTTTTTATTTACATTTTAGTGTAACTTTTAGTAATTATGTTATGTGTTTTTGTCAGTTATTACAGTTTTTGTCTATATTTTTATCTTTATGTCTGTGTCTGTGTGTGTGTGTGTGTGTGTGTGTGTGTGTGTATTACATTTAATTTTTATTATTATTATTTTATTTTTTTTAATGATAGTCTTTAAGTTATAGTTTATTTAGTTTTAGTTAAATTCGTACTTAAGGTTAAACTAACTGTAATAAGAAATGTGGCCAGCAACTAGCTGAAATAAAATAAGTGTTTTTTTTTTTGTTTTGTCTTGTTTTAAGATAACATTTATTTTAAATAATTAAAATCTTTTTTAGTTGACAACAATAACCCTGATTAATACATTTTGGCAATATTCATATTCCATGGTAACTATTATAGATTTAGTTACCAGTTGCATAGTCTAATATAATGATCTACCAGTTGAGTTTCAAGAAAGCAAATCAATACAAAACACACAAATCAGTCCTGAACTGTTGAGTACATCCTTCTCTAAATGGCATGAAATGCTATCATTTTAAACACTTTGCTCCTTGCAGAAAATTACTGAGAGAATGAAATCTGGAAGACATAGAATGATTTTGCTGAGATTTGCAAGCGAAAAAATGAAAGCCAGAAAAGCACGGCTTTCATCTGTCCTTGTTTGTCAACAGTTTTAATGAGGCAGAGTACAAAGTATGGCACATTTTCAGTGTAAACAAAACCATGTGTATTCAAAACCCTTTCATGACCCTCAGTGCGCCAATAAGCCACATGTATACACTGCTGGTAAAGGGAGGAAACTGCTCAGCAGAGCCCTTCATTCAATCAGAGTTTCATTCAATCCCTTGTTCTCAGACACACCCCCACATGGGAATCCATAAAGTAGCAAGAGCAGACACAAGGAAGTTGGTCCTCGGCCAGCAGGTTGCTGGGCAGCCGTCACACACACAAAATTACTCTCTGAAGTGTGCTAGGGAAGGAAGTACCACTCCAGAGAGCCATAGGAAACCATAACTGGGGCATAATCGTGTGTTCGGCACACACTCATGGCAATCATAACTGCAAAAAATATATGTTCATGGTGACTTCATTTGCCTGAGAAAAACTCCAGCAACTCTAGCTTAAAGTTCAATTTCAAACTAAGTCTTAAAAAAAACATATATATATATATATATATATATATATATATAAATAAATGCAAGTATATAGATATATATATACATATATATAATCATATGCTGTATGCCATACTCTACAGGCCATATGACTATTTCCTACGTTTTCTACATTTTGAGGGAAACTTCCAAGGATTTCATGTGGCCTACAACGTATATATAATTTCTGAGGCTAATTCATTTTATTTATTTATTTTTTTAAAGATTGCACATTTCTTCTAAAACTTACAACTTGTGTCACCGTCAACTTTGTTGTATTTGAATTTCTTTCGTTCACAGAATTCAAAGATCATGAAACCATAGCCCTGAATAGAAGGAAACTGAGAAAAATAACTGAATAAAGAAACACTTAAATATATTTTCTATACAGCAACACTATTGCTTTGAGTTTAATAGCCAACAACAAACTAGTTCCTCTCACACTGAAAATATCTAAACTTCTTTTATCACCCTAAATGATGCCTAGAGCAAATATAGTGTCAAGCTTGCACATACTCAGACCCTGTAAAGCAGAAACAGATTTCACATTGCCAACTCCATTCCCTGTCTGCCTCCTGTTTTTACCCTGCGGATTCGACTAAAGTGTGAACTGGATTATGAACTGACATGGATAACGCTTAGGTTCTCAGTAATGAATAGCGCAGTCCTGTTTGTGCACTAACTACAAGAATATTATAATCTTCACATTCTTTTTCAGCTATCTATAAAAGTATATCGCCGCAAATATAGTTATATTTAAATAAATCTAAGTCATCTGACTGAAACTGGCGTTTTTAGAGCGCAATATTATGTTCCTAATCCATCCCGCGTTTTCTACGATTCTCAACCCGAGTGCGCTAAGAGGCGAAGCACTTCTTTCTGGTTCCCGGAATACTTCCGTGGCTCGCACAAGTATGTGTTAAGGTGACTGTTGTGGAGATTTATTCCTGAGGGATGCTGTGGCACTTTCATACATAAGCTTAAATGACTAAATCATATTTAATTGATATTAGGAAGAAAAACATGACCAAAAAGACAAGTTCAACAAACACCGAGCACTATCTAACATAGTTGTCATGTCTCCCTTTCGTGTACAATGCATTCCTGTGTTCCTCCGCGAGTGAAAAGGCCTTTTCAAGGTCCAGACTGCACATGATAGGAAAGGTGTTCCGGCTCGATAAAGGTTCTCTGCCACAAGTTAGCAAAATACGCGCCATGTATCGAGAGCGGGAAAGAAAAAAAAATGTATAAACGAATAAACAAAACCAGAACCGTACGTACTGTTTTACAAGGGTGTACCAAATAATAAAAACAAGAGCGTTAATTGATTTCCGAACCAATGTCTCCAGTTTTCTCACATTTCTCACAAACAGTAATTTGTTAGTTAGTTTAGTGTCTCATCCGCCTTAAACTGCCTCTAATTCGGTCACAGTATTAAAATTCAGCCGACTGCAGTTGTTCAAAATTCAATGAACGAGGAAAAGCTGACTAGTATAGTATGTGAACAAGTATCTGTTATGACAGTGACCTCTAGTGGTGATACTCTCCTCTGCACTCACACACTAACCAATAACCTGAGGAAGTTAATGAATCTATTTACGCATTAAATCTTAACTCAGCACAGACTACGAAACCCAAAACAATCATTCTCAATTTTCAGTGCAACTCAAGCTGAAATAATAGGGTTTAGTTTTACTGTCCTCACTTTGCTTAGATACATATGCATGTCGTTTCTTAGAACACAACAAAATAATTTTTTACTATTATTATAGTGTATTATTTACCTTGTGCCACATCTGATAAAACGAATTGTCTAATTATTGCTTATGTAGAAAACATTTAGCAATGAATGCATCTAAAACCAACATTTTAAGTGTTCAAAACAATGATTTTATTCTTGTTACTGTAAAATTTCAATGTGGGGAACAAAAAAACAACATTATTTCTTTTATTTGCTCATCTGTGGCATTTTAACATGTCTGCAATGTGTTTGAATGTGTCAAATAAGACTTCTGCACATAGCTTTTTGTTTTTCTTTTTTTAATCAGTATAAAAATGGTTACAAGTCCATAACTTCATCCTCCACAGTTTTCCCAGTGGCCTCCATGTATTTCTCCTGTACACTAAGAGTTCTGAGACAAACTGTTAAGGACAATCAAAATTCAACATTGTGATTGCACAAATGAATGGAAGCATGTTAACGTAACAAAAACAGCAGCTATGTTTCCATCACCCTTAAGTATTGAATCAAAAATAACTAAAATAACTAATCGTTTCCCTAGATATGACCCTTCTTCCTCGGCTGGGATCGTTTACAACCACATTTGGGATCGTTGGAAGCCGCATTTAAACTGCATTTTGGAAGCTCAAAATCAGGGCACCATGTCGGTCCATTATATGGAGTAAAATGCTTAAATGTTTTCTTCAAAAAACATATTTTCTTTACGACTGAAGAAAGACAGACATGAACACCTTGGATGACAAGGGGGTGAGTATATTATATGTGAATCCATAAATTCACAAAAATGCTTTTACGTTTCCTTGAGGTGGGTTTTGTCTTGTGCGAAAAAGGGTTAATGTGAATAATACGAGATGAAAATGCATTTGCCAAATAAATTCCTTCACGCACATGAAAAAAATAATACGACTTTGCACTATTGGACTGCATAACCTGACAAACCAGCAGGACAATCTTGTTGCACAGCATCTGAAATGTTGTTTTGGTCATTCTGAAATGCCCCAAAAAAGTCTTACATTCAAGTATTTCTGTATAATTTTGTCACAGAACCATCTTACATGATTGCGTTCTGAAACAGCAGGCATCCACTTCCAAAAGCAATGATTGCATGTATTGTGTTTCGTCTGCTCGCACTGAGGTTCAAGTAATTTATTATACAGTTGAGGTCAAAAGTTTACAATCTGCAAAATGTTAATTATTTGACTGTATGATTTTGAGATCCATCTTGAGGACACAATGAGAGACTTATATGCAACTATTACAGAAGGTTCAAACACTGGTGGAAAAAAGGGGGGTGAAAACTTTTTGAAAGATCAGGGTAAATTTAACTTCTTTTGTCTTCTGGGAAACATATAAGTATCTTCTGTAGCTTCTGAAGGGCAGTACTAAAAGAAAAAAAA
>JAHKKF010535012.1:0-38832 GCA_019740295.1 Labeo calbasu | reverse complement strand
TTTTTTTCCTTCTGGAGCATAAAATGAGCTTTTGAACCTTCTGTGATAGTTGCATATGACTCCCTCAGATGTCCACAGTGTGAAAAGAGGATCATTGGATCAATATGGATCATTCAGGTAACAACACAGTATTAGGAATCAAGTGTATGTAAACTTTTGAATGGGGTCATTTTTATAAACTCAACTATTATTTTCTCTTGTGGACTATATGTAAACGTCTTTTGTGTGTCAGTACTAAATAAAAAATAACATACATTTGCAACTTTGGATGGAAACCTAGCTAATATGATAAGGATACGTGCTGAACTGGAAGTCCGCTCCAACAGCAGCAGAGATCATGGCCTGCAGGTTCCTCTCCTCCAGGTCTCCAAAGCAGTAGCCATTAGCTTTGTCCACAGTTCTCAGAACTTGTGTCATGCTTTCCTTGTCCTGTAAAGAAATAACAACAGTCAAAAATCATGCCACAAATTCACATGCATCTCATTACAGTCATAAAAGTGAGCAGTAACCTGCACGTTCAGAGGTACAAAAGACACCAAGCTGTAGTCCTGGATCACTTCAGCCAACTTCACATTCAGATGGTGAAACTTTTTGAAGAAAGGGTCTAAGGAGAGATGCTCCACCAAATATGACAAGTCCAGAACCTCAGTGTAGTAGTCTAGATTGAATGCTTATTAAAAAAAAGTTGGTATTAAATTAAAGTACATCCACAAATCAGATTTTCTGGATTATATTATCTTACCAAGTTTGCCATACTGCTCAATGAGATCCATTTTTGAGAGCACATTGACATGTGGCAATTCAACGTGCAACATGGTAGACAGGGACGTACACAGCACAGAGATGAACTTGGCCGGATCAGCACAGTAATGGGAATCCACCAGATGTACTGCAGTCAGCTGCAAATATCAAAAGAAATCAGACGTCTTAATAAATCACAGAGGAGTTCGAATAAAGTTTCCACTATCTACTTACCCTGAAATTCCACTTTGACAGCTGTGCAAATATATTCTTCACCGAATTATGGTGAGTGTACAGTTCCACCTGACCTGGGCAGTCAAAAAGGAAGTAGCTGCCTTGGTGGTGCTTCAGCTTGCTCTCTAACCAGTCCAAATTTGCCTCTAAATATTCCATAGAGTAAATCAGGCCACCATTAGGGCCAAGTTTTAGACTGTCCATCACATCATCCAGAGTGACAAGCTCAGATATGTCCACGGCACATGGATAGGGCAGCCCTTCATTGGCAGGATCCAGGTTTACAACGACCACCTTGCGCCCGAGGCGGCTAAGGAACTCTTGCATGCCCCGGCAATAAGTGGTTTTACCTGAGCCAGGTGGACCAATCACAACCTGGCCAAAATGTAGAGCTGGTTTGGGAGGATTTGAGGACATCATGATGAAGCAGGTTCACCACTATGCAAACAAAGAAACTAGTCTACATCTAAAAGAGAAAAGGACATTTTTAAAAGAAAATTATATCATTTTTCAAGCTAAAACAAGACTTGAGTATATTCTTATATGTTGTACGGGGAAAGACAAGCACTGAACAACATAAAGGTGAACAGAATTTTCATTTCGTGAACTACTGAAGAATAAAAAGAAGCTTAAATAAGTAATGGCCACAATTAATGTAATATTCAAAATAGTAATCGGTTTTTATTATTACTCTTAAATGTAAATATCACAGAACAGATAACGTTACTGTAGATTTAAGCGGTCTGTGAATAAGTCTGTACTGGCATCCATAAACAAACTAATATTAATATTAACAAACTAAGAATTAATGTACAAGGATAAGGAAATACAGCTAGTACCGTAAAACACACATACATATAACAAAACAAACATACACAAACCTTTAAAACCAGTGAATTATTTCGCCGCAACATGACGCTATGAACGTGACGGAAACCGGATGTTGAAGATTTCAAAGTAAAAGTCCTTCAAACTGATTTTTGCGCCTTTTCTTAGTACAGAAACGTTACAAAACGAAACTTACGTCATGTTTTACTAAGAAAATGTTATTATTTAAAGGACAAAATGTGAGCTATATGTCATTAAGCATCTTCGACCACTGTGTATATTGTTATAGCGTAACTAATTCAAATAACAGATTACTAATTTATACTAATGTAGGTAATCTCACTCACTCAAAAATGAATAACAGTGAAATGCAACTCAGAATATTATGCAAACCTGCAATAATTAAAGATGTTAAATAATATAAATATCCTTTAAGTATTTAATCGCATTTTATTGACCAGTATGTTTGCTGCTGACCTTCAATGATGCAATTCAACCATACTAAGAAGCAAAAATTACTAATTAACTTTTTTTCTTTTCTTTCACTGCTGAAGTGTTGAATTCTTCTTCTGTATTCTACTCTTCAAATGTAAATGTACTTTTTCTTCAGCCTGAGGCTTTTTGACTTTTAAATTTGCCAAAATGAGAACTTTTTATATTAAAAACAAACAAGCAAGCCATGCCCAAATTTAAAAAGTAATACAAAAGTAACGTGACTCATTAATTTCCATAAAAAGTAACGCAATAAGTTACTTTTTTTAGAGAGTAATGCAATATTGTAATGCATTACTTTTAAAAATAACTTTTCCCAACACTCAACACTGCATACATAATTATTTGTCAAAGGAATAATGTTTGGTTCACCACCGTCCTCATGTGCTCTTACAATGTGTGCAGTCAATCAAAAAGGTTCACCACTGTTCTCATGTGCTCTTACAATGTGTGCAGTCAATCAAAAAAGCCAACATTTATTATTATCCATCTTTATTTTACAATACAAAACATCTAAAAATCAAATATAAATGTACTGTGAGAGAACAGAAATATCTGAAGTAAGATGCCATCTTTTGTATATTCAAATGAGTCTTAGTATTTTCTGTGAAACCATTGGGATGATAATCTGCTGGCGCAAAAGGACTGGTTCAACTAACCAGGACACAGTATGTATCTAATCACATAGACTACAAACTAAAACACATGAAACATTACTCACATCAAATACATCCAGTATATTTACAGTAACCAAATCTGGACATTATATTCACTACTTCAAGAGTATCCAAAATATATGTTTTGTTTTTTTTGAAGATTAATTAGTTCTGGCATTCAGCACTTGCTTTTAAGGACAACACTGTACACAGTTTGATGGGATACAAAAGCTATCCACCTGAGAATAGAGTTATACAGACAACTTGGGCAGGCTGAAGCGAGATTCTGTCATTGTCCAAAAGGAAATGATGAATTAATCAATTCATGATGGTCCTGTTCCTACAGATGAAACTCTTTCAAAGAGTCTAGCACAAAACAGGTGACTTTGGTAAACGTTGAGGCGAGAACTACTCATCCAGGCCTTCATCATCTTCCTCTTCCCCCTCCTTCTTTGCGTCAACCTCGGCTGTGTCAGAGAACTCATGAAGGAGCACATACTCTCTGCTGCTGAAGCCAAACTTCAGCACATCCTTCTCTTTGAGCTCGTAGTAACGCTGAGGTTCTATACGCTGATTGTTTAGGTAGGTCCCGTTGCCAGAACCCAAATCGATGATGTACGGCTTCACTCTCCTGCCCATAGTGCCATCCGCTCGTGTGAACTCCACTAATCTGGAGATGATAAACATTAGAGACAAATGTTTAATCATTATGCAAAGAAATCAACACCAGAATTCATTAATAGTTCTTTACGACACAGCGAAGTTTTCCATTGAAAAAAATACTATGGAAGTCAAATGCATTATACAAAATGCATGTTATTTTTTATTTAGTACTGACCTGAATAAGATATTTAACATAAAAGACGTTTACATAGTCAACAAGAGAAAATATTAGTTGAATTTATAAAAATTATCTGATTCTTAATACCGTGTTGTTACCTGAATGATCCACAGCTGTTTTTTTTTTGTTTAGTGATAGTTGTTCATGAGTCCCTTGTTTGTCCTGAATAGTTAAACTGCCTGCTGTTCTTCAGAAAATTGGGGGAGGGACTCATATGCAACTATTACAGAAGGTTCAAATGCTCACTGATGCTCCAAAAGGAAAAGATATGCATTAAGAGCCAAGGGTGTAAACTTTTAAACACAATGAAGATGTGTACATTTTTATTTTGCCTAAATATCACATTTTTTTTTAGCCTTTCAGAAGCTACACAAAATACATGTTTCCCAGGAGTCAAAATAAGTTAAAATTTTCCCTGATATTCAAATACAAAAAGTTTTCATTGGGTTTCTTTCTGAAGCATCAGTGAGCGTTTAAACCTTCTGTCATATTTGCATGTGAGTCCCTCAGTTGTCCTCAGTGTGAAAAGATGGATCTCAAAATCATACAGTCATTGTTGGAAAAGGTTTAAATACACAAAAATGCTGGAAAACCAAAGCATATGCGGGACCTAAAGGATTTTTCTGAAGAACAGCGAGCAGTTTAACTGTTCAGGACAAACAAGGGACTCATGAACAACTATCACTAAACAACAACAACAAAAAAAAAACACAGCTGTGGATCATTCAGGTAACAACACAGTATTTAGAATCAAGTGTATGTAAACTTTTGAACAGGGTCATTTTTAGAAATTCAACTATTATTTTCTCTTGTGGACTATGCATTTTGTATGATCCTCTTATTTTGGTAAATATTTTGCATATTCAGGTGTGCTCAACAGAAGAAAGAAATTCATAAGAGAGAATAAATATTGACAGAATTATTATTTTTGGGTGAACTATCTTTTTAGCCATTTACAAAATATCTTTTATTCTCATTCTGACCTGTACTGAAAAACAGCATGCTGTTTGGAACAAGAAGGGTGGTCGATAGGAATGTCTGCGATCTTCCTCTGTCGCCCAAGTAGATACGCACTCTGCCTGTGGATGTACATGACTGGAAGTGGCTCGTCATTCTTAAAGGGGTACAAACGCCATCTTCGTTTAGGGATCCTGGCCTCAGGAGGCTCATTATACTTGATCACCACACCCCTGAATGTATTGGTGTCTTCCACCAAGGCACCTGATAGTTCAAAGTTGGGCTTTTCCTTCTCCACTGCGGGTGCAGAATCATCATCATTTGTACCGCCAAATTCATGTGCCTCGTTGCCACTGCCACTGCCACTGCCACTCTGAGCCTCCTGTCTGAGGCGATTCTCCCGCCGCCGTTCATTATGCCGCTCCCTCTCAGCCTGCTGCTGCTGTTGTAGGTGGGCATCCCGTTCTCTTCCCCTATGTCTGTCCTGTTCTCTGTCTCGCTCTCTTTGGCGGGGCCGCTCTCCTTCTCTTTTCATCCTGCGATCATTTGAATCATCTCTTCTCTCACGATGCCGATGACTGTCGGATCCTCTGTGATCATCTTGCTCCTGTAATGAAAACAAAATCTTGTTAGTTAAAACCTTCACTTAGTATGCATTTTTAATTGCTTTCAATAATAATAATAATAATAATAATAATAATAATAATATAATTTCAACAATTATTACTAATTATTATTATGAAAACAATTATAAAACTTTTACAGTTTATAAAATTATATATTCTAAAATATTTTAAAACATTTAAATGTATACATATCTAAATATGAATAAAAAGTTAAAAAGAACAGCATTTATTTAAAATAGAAATCTTTTTCTATCAAAACAGAAGTCTTTACTATTACTTTTCATCAATTTAACACATGCTGAATAAAAGTATTCATTTCTTTCAAAGAAAAAAAAAAAAAAAAGACTGACCCCAAACTTTAAACCGTAGTGTATATTGTTACATAAGATTTCTATTTTAAATAAATGCTGTTCTTTTTAACGTCTTATTCATCAAAGAATCCTGAATAAAAAAGTATCACAAGTTCCAAAAAACATATGAAGCAGCACAGCAACTGTTTCCAACATTTATAATAAATCAGCATATTAAAATGATTTCTGAAGGACCATGTGACACTGAAGACTGCAGTAATGATGCTGAAAATTTAGCTTTGCATCACAGGAATAAACTACATTTTAAAGTATATTAAAATATAAAACCACAATTTTTAAATTGCAATAATATTTCACAATATTACTGTTTTACCAGTATTTTTAAATCAAATAAACACAGCCTTGATGAGCAGAAAAGACTTATTTAACATTAAAAACAGTAAAAATTGTACTGATCCCAAACTTTTGAATGGCAATGTATATATATCACGTTGTAATGTAACTGTACATAACATGTTTTGTAAACAACAATGAAACTTGCTTAATAAGTATCCTAAAATAAGAAAATATCAACAATTTAATACACACAAAGAAGCAATTGTAATAATGTATTTAAATATCTATTAAAATAATATACCCTGCTATATATTCAAGGGCCAAATTATGTTCTAAGGTATTTTTCCCCATGAGGGCTCTATATATTTGTGTGCCAAAGCCCTGTGTGCTTTTTCACCATTTAAAAAACGGCTTTCTTGTCAGTTTATCACATTGCCTAGCTTGTTAGCTTAAGACAAGCTTAAATGTACCTATTTAACTCACCCGCTTTATCCTAACGTCTGTGCTGCGGTGTGGGCTTCTGCTTCTCCGGGGTCGAGGTGACCTCTCCTGCTGTCTGCCCGATGAACGGTCTCTCCTCGCTGGTGACCTGTCCTTTCTTCTGACAGGTGATCTACAAGTAAAGTTCAAAAAGCATCCAGTATTAAACTGCTGACTACAAATAACTACTTGTTGATCATCTCCACACACTACAATATTTTAATGAAATGTCCAGATTAAAAAATAGCAGCAATCTCTTTATTCGACTGAGCTGTCATGAAGACAAACAAGCTGTGAGGTATGAGGCGCTCACCTGCTGTCTCGTCGTCTCGGTGGAGGGCTGTTGCTTCCTCGGCTGGAGTCTGAACTAGATCGGCGAACCCGCGGAGGCCGCGCGGGACTCACTTTTTCTTGCTTTATTTTTGTCTTTACATCTCGGACAGGAGATTCTCTGTGTCGTCTCCTGTTATCCATTATGAAATAAGGTTGCCAATTAGCTTCGTAAAAAGTAAGAGTCGTTCATATCAAAAGGAAGCTTGAAAACACATTCAAACCGCATTTACGAAACTTCCATGAATACTTCCGGTTCGGAGCTTGTACGCTAAAGAAATGCGTCCCTCCTTCTATGAAAAGCAATTTAGTTCCGCTTTCTCCAGCGCTTAAATATACATTTTTAAAATAGTTTTTTAAATAATTGAAACAAGATACACTACCAGTTAAAAGTTTTTGAACAGTAAGATTTTTAATGTTTTTAAAGAAGTCTCTTTTCTGCTCACCAAGTCTGCGTGTATTTGATCCAAAGTACAGCAAAACAGCGACATTTTTAAATGTTTCAAAATACTATGTAAATACTATTATATACTATTATTTTATATATCTATTTGAATATGTTTAAAATGCAGTTTACTCCTGTGATTTCAAAGCTGAATTTTTAGCATCTTTAACTTTTTAACAGTTTTTTAACAGTTTTCAGTGTCACATGATCGTTCAGAAATCATTCTAATATTCTGATTTGATTAAAAATTATGTTGAAAACAGCTGAGTAGACTTTTTTCAGGTTTCTTTGATGAAGAACAGCATTTATCTGAAAATATAAATATTTTGCAACATTATAAATGTCTTTGTAATCACTTTTGATCAATTTAAAGCATCCTTGCTAAATAAAAGTATTAATTTCTGTAATTTCTTATCATCAAAAAAAAAACCAAAAAAACAAACGGACTCCAATCTTTTGAATGATATGGTGTATAATGTTACAAGAGCTTTTTATTTTAGATAAATGCTGATCTTTGGATTTTTCTATTAATCAAAGAATCCTGAAAAAGATGTATTCAACTGTTTTCAACTGGAGGCTTGATGAGCAAAATCTTAAAAAACTTTTGACGTAGTGTAAATGTTATTAATATACAATGAACATTGCATAACATGCTACAGATTTAAACTGTTTACATTATGTAAATAACAAAATTAAATTAATAATAATTATATATATATATATATAAACAAGAATAAGTCAAAAACAAGTAAACCAAATACACATTTCGCTTCAAAATAATATTACATGAATAGCGTTAATAGCCTTTTTGCTTTAACATTTAGTGCCACCCAGTGGCAAGTTCTGTCTCGTGTTATAGAACATAAACATTAGGAAAAAAATACAATATGTGTATGTAAATTATTTTAAAATACTTAATACATAAAACTAATTATTTTCCCCTCTACCATTATGACTGATTCACTTCTGTGGACTGAAGGCATTCAGACCTTTTCTGCTTGATGGGAAAGCGCGGTTGTTATAGCAACGGGAAACAACAAAACGAAACTTTTTCAGCGCTACCGAAGGTACTCGAAGTCTTCCAAAGCTTTATAATAAAACGCCGACTTTGAAACATTCCTCTACATCTTCTTGACACTTCCACATTACAGTCATGATTCTTCCGACTGACTCCTTGCTGAAGTATGATTATCCGGTGTTGGTGAGCAAGAATACAGAGAGAAAGTCTCCAAGGGTAAGCACGGTTCTTGGATGTAAGTTAACGTTATATAAACAAAAACAAACATGCAACCTCCGTAAAGTATACCTCGTTGTTGTAATAAATCTTGAACATTAGTTTTTCATATCTTCTCTCACATTTTACTCAGAGTCGCCCTTTAAAGGTGAGTCCCCAGCAGATGGTAGAGAGCGGGCCAGTCCCACCTCCACCCAAACCCAAGAGCCCCTCAGCGGATGCCAGTAAACAGCAAACCGAAGAGATCCTAAATGCCATTCTACCACCAAGGTAAAATAAACCGAGAGGTTTATTAGTATATTTATTAAACATTTTTTTTAACTGGGTGCTAATACTACCATAACACAGTAGTTTAGTTACAAAATTGTTTAATCACATCACACACTACCTTTCAAAAGTTTGGGGTCAGTAACATCTTTGACAGAAATTTATTTTCTGAATGCTGATGTATCACATATCAAACAATGTTAAAAATGTTTATTGAGCACCAAACTGGCCTATTAGAATTATTTCTGAAGGACACTTAAAGGGATAGTTCACCCAAAAATTAAAATTCTGTAATTAATTACTCATCCTCACATCGTTCCAAACCCGTAAGACCTTCGTTCATCTTCAGAACACAAATTAAGATATTTCTGAGGAAATCCGAGACTTTTCTGACACTGCATAGACAGCAATGAACACATTCAAGCCCCAGAAAGGTTGTAGAATTTTCATTTTTTTGGGTGAACTATCCCTTTAAGATTGAAGCAAAAATACAAAGCAAATAATATTTCACAATACTGTTTATTTTGCAATTTAATCAAATAAACGCAGCCTTGGTGGGCATGACTGACCCCAAACACTTGAAATATAGTATATAAATAATACAAACGGTTATGTTGCAGGGAATGGATGGAGGACAACCAGTTGTGGTTACAGCCGGTGTCCAGTGCTCCGTGCACTCGCACGGACGTTATTAATTTGCAAGAACAGCTGGACAGAAGCCTGCAGGCGAGGCAGGCCAGAGAGACGGGCATCTGCCCTGTGCGCAGAGAGCTCTACTCTCAGTGCTTCGGTAAATATGCACATACTGCAGATGAAGTGTCATATTAATAGCTCTTAAGATTAACATGGCATTCCCTTATTCAAATCTCTCAGATGAGTTAATCAGACAGGTCACCATTAATTGTGCCGAGCGGGGCCTCTTGCTGCTGCAAGTAAGAGACGAGATTCGCATGACCATCGCCGCCTATCAAACACTGTACGAGAGCAGCGTGGCCTTTGGCATGAGGAAAGCACTTCAAGCAGAGCATGGAATGACTGACATGGAGAACAAGGTAGATTACTGAAAGCAATTATTCATACTTTTTTGGTCTTAAATTTTTTTTGCTTATATTCTAAATTATTTAAAAAAATCTTTTATATATACACTACCAGTCAAACGTTTTTGAACATTAAGGTTTTTAATGTTTTTTAAAGAAGTCTTTTCTGCTCACCAAGCCTGCTTTTATTTGATCCAAAATAAAGCAAAAACAGTAACATTTTGAAATATTTTTACTATTTAAAATAACTGTTTTCTATTTGAATAGAGGTTAAAATGTAATTTATTCCTGTGATTTCAAAGCTGAACATTATAAATGTCTTCATCATCACTTTTGATCAATTTAAATACCTTTAAATAAAAAACAAAAACAAAATTATACTGACTCCAAGCTTTTGAAAAGTATAGTGTATGTTACAAAAGATTTTTATTTCAGATAAATGCTGATCTTTGGATCTTTCTATTCATCAAAGAATCCTGAAAATGTATTTAACTGTATTAAATATTGATGATAATAATAATAACAATAATAATAATAATAATAAATGTTTCATGTGACATTTAAGACTGGAGTAATTATGCTGAAAACATAACTCTGATCACAGGAATAAATTACATTTTAAAACATATTCAAATAGAAAAGAGTTATTTTAAATCCTAAAAAAGAAATTCAAAATCTTTCCATTGCAGTACTTAGGATCAAATAAATGCAGGCTTGGTGAGGCTTGGTGAGCAGAAGAGACTTCTTTACTTTACTTAAGAAAACATTAAAAATCTTACTGTTCAAAAACTTTTGACTGGTACTGTGCATGTATAAATATAAATATATGCATGCATATATAATATATAATAATAATGTAACTGTAAAGAATAGCTTTTAACTATAAATCAAGCTGTAAAAATAAATTAATAGTGAAAAAACCTCACCTATTTTCTATTAATTAAAACTAATACATACAAGTCATGCAACATCAACTATGTTTATATGTGGTGATCTTGCTCTTGTAACAGAAAACAAAAACTATTACATATTTTGAACTTATATTGAAAGTCAGTGGTGTCCAACACAACATCAGACCCCACTGACTTTGACTGTATGGACAAAAAAAGAGAAAATATCTTCTTTTGCAAAAGAAAGCAACCCATTATCTTTAAAGTAAGAACTGCTAAGCACATTGAATTACCATTTTCTGCTCGCTGAAACAGAAACTCTTGGTAGATTTTACAGTTAGAGAGCGAGAAGCGAGATTTGGAGAGGCTGTTGAACGAACAAAAGGCTAAATGCGAGGCCATCAAAAGACAGGAAGCAGAACAGCGGGAAATTGAGGAAAAGAAGCATGGAGAAGAGGTCCAGTTCCTCAAACGAACCAATCAGCAACTCAAGGTAAAGTAGAGATCTTCATAATCATGATTTCTGAGATTATTTTTCAGATTCTCATGCTTCCATTTATTTTTTTAGGCACAGCTGGAGGGCATAATTACCCTGAGGAATAAGGCCTAAATATTATTACAATAACAATACACTAACTCTCATACCATTTCAATGAATAAAACATTTATTAAAGCATCTGTTCTGATTATTTATTATTTTTTTTCTCAAAACAAAAGATAAAGAACATATGTAGATACACAGGTACATGATTTACATTTCAACACTGCAGAATCAAGACATTGTCTTAAGTTAAAAGCTCTGAAAATGCACAGTACTGAAATGAATTAGCTGTCAGATTGTAGTCATAGGACGATTCAGGGCAATGGCCGGTGCCACAGTATGAATAAAGTGCATTGGAACGATTGCATCACAGATTAACCGAACCTTCACTTTTTCACAAATCACCGTGATTCCACACCAGATGTTCCGAACTAGCCACTGACATGACCTTGGAAACAGGGATTGATGTGACTGAGATTGGGTATCTGGCCAGGTCTTATCGCTTAGCTCGTTTGGCTTTCTTGCCATCCAAGGGCATTTTTCTATTCTTATTCTTGTTCTTGACATTGTGCGTCTCGTAATAGCGGACACCCACTTTCTTCGCTTTCTGGGCACGCTCCAGTCTTCTTTTCTGTTAAGGTGAAGAAGTTCAACAGAGATAAGAAGATAAGCTTGGTCTTAAATTTATGTGCGATGTCTGGACTGAGGAATCAAGATGATTGAGCTGGGGGAACAGTGCATACCTCTTTAGATGTGAGTTTGGTAGGCGGTGCAGGCTCCTCGTCTTCCAGAGCTTTCCTCTTTTTACCCAAATTCACGGCTGAAAAACCAAAAAATTGTCATTACTCACTTACCTGAATTACTGACAAATCTCTGAAAAGATTCTGTCTATTGCTGTCAACATCAATACTTAATATTATTGTCATTATTGTGAATATTTAAGTACTGTGAATGTACTGTTTGGAGTGAGTATTTTTTTTTTTTTTACACTACCAGTCAAAAGCTTTTGAAATTTTTTAAAGAATTGTCTTCTGCCCACCAAGCCTGCATTTATTTCAGCCAAAATATAGCAGTAACATTGTGAAATATTTTGACTATTTAAAATAACTGCTTTCTATTTTAATATATTTTAAAATGTAATTTATTCCTGTGATCAAAGCTAAATTTTCAGCATCATTACTCCAGTCTTCAGTGTCACATGATCCTTCCGAAATCATTCTAATATGCTGATTTGCTGTTCAAGGAACATTTATTATATTATTATTATTGCAATTTAAAACAGTTTTTAGGATTCTTTGATGAATAGAAAGATCCAAAGATCAGCATTTATCTGAAATAAAAAGCTTTTGTAACATTATACACTATACCATTCAAAAGCTTGGAGTTAGTATTATTTTGTTTTTATTATTATTTAACAAGAATGATTTGAACTTTCTATTCATCAAAGAAATCTGAAAAAAATTCTTCTAAACTATTTTCAACATAATAGTAAACCTTTTTTGAGCAGCAAACCAGAATATTAAAATGATTTCTGAAGGATCATGTGACTGGAGTAATGATGCTCAAAATTCAGCTTTGAAATCACAGAAATAAATTACATTTTAAAATATATTCAAATAGGAAACTGTTATTTCAAATAGTAAATATATTTCAAAATTTTACTGTTTTTGTTGTATTTTAGATCAAATAAATGCAGGCTTGGTGAGCAGAAGAGACTTCTTTAAAACATTAAAAATCTTACTGTTCAAAAATTGTTGACTGGTACTGTATATAAATTAACACATGCTCAGCAATGATTCATTAAATTAGTCAAAAGTAAAAGTAAAAAAATGTATGACCTTACAAAGATTTCTATTCCAAATAAATGCTGATTCATTAAAAATTAAAAAAATGTATTGTTTTCTACAAAAATATTCAGCACAAATGTTTTTTCAGCATGAAATGTTTCTTGAGCACCAAATCAGCATATTAAAATGATTTCTGAAGGATCAACTGACACTGAGGACTGAAATAATGGGTGCTGAAAATCCAGCTTGGCCATCACATCAATCTTTTTGATGCCTAACTTCTAAAGAGTAACGTATATAAATATTTTCTTCAAAAATGACTAAAATATAATAAAAATATTTATTTACACATTAAATACAGTTCTTTGTGGTACAATAAAGGAGAAGTCCACTTCCAGAACAACAATTTACAAATAATGTACTCACCCTCTTGTCATCCAAGATGTTCATGCCTTTCTTTCTTCAGTCGTAAAGAAATTATGTTTTTTGAGGAAAACATTTCAGGATTTTTCTTCATATAATGGACTGAAAAACTCAGACCGTATTTTCTCCCTCAACTTCAAAATTGTCCTATATTGCAGTTTTTTTTTGTTAAGGGTGTTTGATCTTCTTTGCATGTTCACTTTGCAAAGATTGGGTCGGAACTTCTGCAGTGATGTAGGATGATTTTGAAATGATTTTTGAAGTTAGGGTTAGGGAGAGGGAGAAAATACGGTTGGAGTTTTTGACATACCCTAACTGTCTTGAGCTAGAATACACAGAGTTCAGGGAGAGTAAGACCAGACGAGTGTTTGACATTAAAAAGTATATAAATTGTATTATTTTTATGAAAATAACCAATCGTTTTGATAGACAAGTCCCTTCTTCCTCAGCTGGGATCGTTTACAACTGCATATGGGATAGTTTGAAGCCGCCTTTAAACTGCATTTTGGGGGCTCCACATCAGTCCATCATATGAAGAAAAATCCTGAAATGTTTTCCTCAAAAAACACAATTTCTTTACGACTGAAGAAAGAAAGACATGAACATCTTGGATGACAAGGAGGCGAGTACATTATCTGTAAATTGTTGTTCCGGAAGTGGACTTCTCCTTTAAATACACAGCAGCCAAGTTTTTTGATACACAACCATTTGGCATTAACTCAGGTTTGCTGGCTGTACCTTTCTGTTCCTGATTCTTTGCACCCTTCTGCTTTGCTGTGGTTTCACTGAACACCTTTAAAGAAAGGCCTTTAGGAATTCTGTAAAAACATCAAGACAGCATTATAATATAACAGATAAGAGCAAAAACAGTGGAAAAAATCTGCCTAAATCAGTTAAACAAGCTACTGCAATCTCTTAACCTTATCTTAACATTAATCATAACCTTACTGACTATATTTTGAAGTAATTCTATGTTTGTAGTTTATATTTTGTAAAATACATTATCAATATGAGCTTAAACAAACCGTATGGCGGAGAAGTGCTTTGACTTAGCACGATCGAGAAAATGTTTTAATTTGTTAATCTTCTCATCCATCTCTTCATTCACTTCACGCATGCTCTTTTTCTCTGCTTTGGTTGGGGAGCTGGAAACAGTGGATTCTTCTTCCTCTTGTTCTTCGATCTGTTCTTCCACTTGTTCCTCATCCTCCTCATCGTCCTCATCTTGCTCATCTTCTGACCAGGAGGGATCCAGTATGTCAGGTATCTCAACAGGCACAAGGTCCTCCTCGCTGAATTCCGGAGCGACGTTTATTTTGCCGAAGTTCTGCTTGACGTTGCTGAAGATTTTCTGCATCTCCTCCTTATTGTGTTTCAGCAGCTTTTGATCTTCCTGCTGGCTAGATGAGGCCCCATCCATATCCTGAGCTTCAAGTCTGTTTTCCAACTCTTCTTTTTTGGTTTCCATCTCAGGCATTTCCAGCATCGGTTGTGCCTGGTTCTGAGCAGAAAGATCAGGTGTCAGTTCAAGACTATAAAAGTTTAAAAGCGCATTAGGGTCTGCCAGTATAAAGACTGGCCAAATTAAAAAGTAATTTAGTTGGCCACAGTGACTTAAAATAAGATTTGTACCAAGTAATTCAATATGCATTAAAAGAGAAGTTCACTTCCAGAACAAAAAAATTACAGATAATTTACTAACCCCCTTGTCATCCAAGATGTCCATGTTTTTCTTTCTTCAGTCGTAAAGAAATTATGTTTTTTGAGGAAAACATTTCAGAAATGTTCTCCGTATGGTGGACTTCCAAAATGCAGTTTAAATGCAAGTTCAAAGGGCTCTAAATAATCCCAGCCGAGAAAGAAGGGTCGTAACATAATGTCAAAAAAATTACAATTTATGTATTTTTTAACCTCAAACACTCATCTTGTCTAGCTCTGTGTGAACACTGTGTATTCCGGTTCATGAGTGTCGAAAAAAACTCCCAACTCATTTTCTCCTCCAACTTCAAAATCATCCTACATTGCTGTTTATTGCCTTTTTTTGTAAAGGGTGTTTGAGCCTCCTCACGCGTACACTTTGTAAACACTGGGTCGGTACTTCTGCAGCGATGTAGGGCGATTTTGAAGTTGGAGGAGAAAATTAGATGGGAGGGTTTTTTTTTTTTTTTTTTCGACATACCCTAACTGTATTGACCCGGAATGCACAGTACTCACGCAGAGCTAGACAAGATGAGTGTTTGAGGTTAAAAAGTATATAAATTGTAATTTGTTTTAGAAAATAACTGATCGTTTTGCTAGATAAGACCCTTCTTCCTTGGCTGGGATCATTTAGAGCCCTTTGAAGCTGCATTTAAACTGCATTTTGGAAGTCCACTATAAGGAAAACATTCCTAAAATGTTTTCCTCAAAAAAAGAAAGACATGAACATCTTGGATGACAAGAGGGTGAGTAAATTATCTGTACATTAATTTTTGTACATTTTGGAAGTTCAAACTCACGAGCACCACTGAAGTCTATATGGAGAGATATCCTGAAATGTTTGCCTCAAAAACGACTGAAGAAAGACAGACATGAACATCTTGGATGACAAGGGAGTGAGTAACTTATCTGTAGATTTTTGTTCTGGAAGTGAACTTCTTTAAAGGGAGAAGTCCACTTCCAAAACAAAGATTCACACACAGTGTACTCACCCCCTTGCCATCCAAGATGTTCATGTCTGTCTTTCTTCAGTCGTTTTTGAGGCAAACATTTCAGGATATCTCTCCATATAGATGTTTTTGACATTAAAAAGTATATAAATTGTATTATTTTTATAAAAATAACTGATCATTTCGCTAGATAAGACACTTCTTTCTCGGCTGGGATCGTTTACAACCACATTTGGGATCGTTTGAAGCATTTAAACTGCATTTTGGAAGTCCAAAATCGGGGCACCATATCGGTGCATTACATGGAGAAAAATGCTGAAATGTTTTCCTCAAAAAACAATTTCTTTACGACTGAAGTAAGAAAGACATGAACATCTTGGATGACAAGGGGGTGAGTACATTATATGTGAATCTTTGTTAAGGAAGTGGACTTCTTCTTTAAGGAAATTACATATAAACATTGTCTTCTAACGTCTTTTAAAACAACATGAAGCTCTAATTTTAGCAGAACATGCAACAGTGATGATCTTGGAAGCCATTTTTGAATATTACAGTGAATTGACCAAATGTTTTGGCCAAAAGCAACTACATTTTGTGGGACATGTCCATTTACCTCTTCATCCATCTCGCATCCTGGGGGCTTCACAAAAAAGGGGATACGTCCCCTCTGCCAATCATTCAAAACCATTTTAGACACAGTAGGCAGATCTGGCTCTCCACCCTGTGTAAGTGGAACAAAACAACATATCAATCATTACAGCACCACCATGTACAGTATTTGGACAAAGATGTGAACTTGAAAAAAAAAAACCTACCCTTTTTTTAAAAAAAATCTGATTCTGTACTAAATTTTAGTGGTTTTGGCATCAGAGTATTGTAAATTGGCTACCCGAACTTCAAATTAAATGTTTTCCACTGGCTTAAAGTAAGCAAACTGTCACATCTCAATCGGACAGTCTAGAGGAAAGAATAAACAAATGTGCCGCGAGGACCGAGCTGACAGTTCGTTTTATCAGATACTCCACAATCAGGCCAGACCTTGAGCAGTTTTCCGGTGCGAAAGGCGAGCTTTTCCAGGAAATCCTCGGCAGAGCTCCAGGACGGAATGCGGTATGTCTTCTGGATGTACTCCGCTTTAGCCCTCTCCAGCACCGCTCCGATGTGATCCTCTGGATTTCGGATCTTCTCCACTTGAACCTAAATGCAACAGATGCAAAGTGAGTGGATGAAGCTGCTGGGATTGCCAAAAGCGAATGGCTGACTTTGCGGAGGTCATCGTACCACTCCTTTCAGCACGATGTCAGTCTCGCTGTCGTCGGAGGGATAGACGACGCCAGGACAGTCGATGAGGAATATGCGTCTCATTAGTGTGATATACTGCCAGACCTGTCAGAAAGAAAGAAAGAAAACTGCTGATTATGGCATAAAGGTTGAGACTGAGCCACAGAAAATCCATAGATTCATCCATTTAGGAAACCACAAGACTGAAAACATTTCAGTATAACAAACTGCATTTAAATATACGCCATTTAGAATAACTTTTGACAAGTTAGCAAGCAGTCAATTAACTTTTAAGTTTATAAAAGTAAAACTAAATAGACTGTTTATGAATGTTGCTGCCTGGCCAAAGGCCTGAACAGTGATTCTGGCAAACTTAATGTTTCAACATAGCAAAAGCAAAACAATTTTTTAAGCTATTAAAATCGAATTAAACCTATCTATCGATCTCATAATCGAACCAGAAAGACTGTTACAAAAAGAAAGGAAAATAGGACACAGAAAATGTCCACTAATTGAAGAATTACTCAAATCAGGGCACACAGGGGAAATTTTAAATGATACAATTTATCATTTAAAATATAAACAGAAGAGCGTGGAAGTCCAGATTTGTTTAGAACCTGATTTCAATCTGGCCTCCGTCAGTAATGTGTTTCTCTTGCCTTGCACTTTCGCTCGCTCTCTGAAAACCATTTCTCAGTTCCATGTTTGTCAAATAAGAGGAAAAATTTGACAACATAAAAAAGTAATTTCACACAAAAACATGAATACACAAAACTTGCAGCCAAAACCAAAACGCTGGAAACTTAAGCCGTTCAAAATGTTACCACATGTTAGGAGCTGGCAGGTAACCTTACACTCGCTAAAAAAAAATCATTTAATGTCACGTACAAGAAAAATCACTCAATCGTCTGATGTTTGTGATCAGTACATGACAAACACATGTATGCTATAGGAAGAGCTCATTTAAAATGAAAACTCTTGAAGAGAAGAAGACCGGAAATACAATGTAACAGGTTATTAATAATAGTGCTTTTTCATCATTTCCGGCACCTGCTTCGAAGCTTTTGCCAATTTTCATACACACTGTATGAAAAATAGCAGAGTTGTGCTTAATTTCTCCTTTTGTGTCAATAGAGGGGTTTGGAACGGCATTAGAGTAAGCAAACTGATCACAGTCTTTTCATTTTTGAGTAAACTATGCCTTTAAGAACATAGCACTTTCAAGATTAGCACCAAACATAGATAAAGGCATGTGATCAGCTAAAGGCAAATATTTAAGCAAAACCTGCCTTTTCTCCTCATTCAATATGACTGTACAACAATGATGATAATTATAATAATTACATCTAATTTATTTAAAAACTGATACACTACCAGTCAAAAGTTTTTGAACAGTAAGAGTTTTGTTTTTTTTTTTTAAGTCTCTTTTGCTTACCAAGCCTGCATTTATTTGATCCGTAGTACAGCAAAAACAATAACATTTTGAAATATTTTTTACTATTTAAAATAACTATTTCTATTTGAAAATACTTTAAAATGTAATTTATTCATGTGATAAAGCTGAATTTTTAGCATCATTACACCAGTCACATGATCCTTTAGAAATCATTCTAATATGCTGATTTGCTGCTCAAAAAACATTATTTTTATGTTGAAAACAGCTGAGTAGAATTTTTTCAGGTTTCTTTGATGAATAGAAAGTTCAGAAGAACAGCATCTGAAACAGAAATCTTTTGTAACATTATAAATGTCTTTATCATCACTTTTGATCAATTTAAAGCATCCTTGCTAAATAAAAGTATTAATTTCTATTATTTCTTTCCAAAAAAAGAAAAATACCAACTCCAAGCTTTTGAATGGTATAGTATATAATGTTACAAAAGCTTTTTATTTCAGATAAATGCTGATCTTTGGATCTTTCTATTCAAAGTGTACTCAACCATTAAATACTGATGCTAAATGTTTCTCGAACAGCATATCAGCATGTTAGAATGATTTCTGAAGGATCATGTGACACTGAAGACTGGAGTAATGATGCTGAAAATGTAGCTTTGATCACAGGAATAAATTACATAAAAAAAAAATATTCAAATAGAAAGCAGTTATTTTAAATAGTAATATTTCACAATATTACTGCTTTTGCAGCATTACGGATCAAATAAATGCAGGCTTGGTGAGCAAAAGAGCCGTCTTTTAAAAAAACATTAAATATCTTACTGTTCAAAAACATTTGACTTGGACTGTATATTATATAAAACATAATAAAATTATTTTAAAAATATATATTTTTGTTTTATTATTTAAATATGAGCTTTAAAAAAATCAATAAAGAAATATACTACTATTGCACTAACACTACTGTCCTGTTAAATAATAATAATTTTATTTTATAGAACAAGTGTAATTAGTTACAAAACTCATAATTTTTTTTCCAGAATTTACGCAATTCATGTGGGTCAAGTAGGAAAATACAGAAATCTAACATAAATATGGAAAAATCACATCCTTGAGATGGAAACAAAACAGCTTACCTTTGTCTCACCAGCAAGGGGTGCCACGTTACAGACTTTTTTGGAGCGTAGGGTATTGATAACAGAGCTCTTTCCAACATTGGGGTAACCAATGAAGCCAACACTGATCTGCTTTTTGTCTGAGTGGAGCTGAGCAAAAATCAATATGGACATGTTAATACTAGGCAAATGTCATTTTGAAAAGCAGCAATTAAATAGAAGAAATACACACATACTGTCAAGTCCTCTGATGTACTGTTGGTCTCACAGTATCGAGGTCAGGAAAACAAGATGAACTTGGATCAACCCTTCCCCCAATATTTCCCGCTCACATTTCATTATACGCTTTAAAAAGGGAGCCCAAGAAATAAAGATTTGATACACAACCTACAAAGGTCTCTTAAATGTCATTACACCTGCAGATTTATACTGCCCGCATGGCAACCATGATGTTTTTGCACCGCTGTTTTCTAACTCCTAAAAAAAATGTCTTGTCATATAACTCTCAACAAAATTTATGTTACGTAAACCTGTCTCCTTTTTAGTATTTCCAATTTTTTGTTTACGGCTGTGCTCCCAAAAATAGCTCTGAGGCAGATGTGAAGACAGGACAGGAGCCCAATCGCATGGGAGAGTGTGGGATGCATCTGGTACCAAACCAAACCACTGCTTTCTACATCTGTTACCATTACGGACCAAAAAACAGTCTGACCTTCTACTAAAGCTGCAGCTTGAGAAGATAAATGATGTGAATCAAAACTGTTGTGCGTTTAAAACCTGTTGCCCCCTGGTTTCCAAGGCACGAAGACGTGTATGGACATAAAAATACGCCGTGAATGTTTAAAGCCTCACCTTGCCAAATTGCCGCAGGAGCTGGATGAGGGAGCCCTTGCCGAAGGAGTTGGTAAGGCTGGCGTGAAAGGCCAAAGTAGGGTATTCCTGAGAAAGAATTGCAACCCAGCGTTTCTACAACACAGACATAAGAATAAACAAGAATGAAATAAAACAGATCCACATATATTAACAAAATATTGATCTCTCGTTTTTAACTGGTTCTCATTTTTACACAACGATATTGATTTTTAAATCCCTAACATTAGAATTGATTAGCCTAGCCTGTTTTCAGCTAATGAAAAGAACATTGTAGCGCACCTCCCATCCAATTAATCACAATAAGCCTAGTGCTTTGTTACTTTTGATATGAAACTGTCTCAGATTTCAAATTCTGTTTATTTTATTACAATATTCAAACAATACAGGTGCATCTCAATAAATTAGAATGTCGTGGAAAAGTTCATTTATTTCAGTAATTCAACTCAAATCGTGAAACTTGTGTATTAAATAAATTCAATGCACACAGACTGAAGTAGTCTAAGCCTTTGGTTCTTTTAATTGAAAAACCCACCAATTCACTATCACCGCAAATTAGAATACTTCATAAAAAAAACATTTTTAGTGAACTGTTGGCCTTCTGGAAAGTATGTTCATTTACTGTATATGTACTCAATACTTTGTAGGGGGTCCTTTTGCTTTAATTACTGCCTCAATTTGGCATGGCATGGAGGTGATCAGTCTGTGGCACTGCTAAGGTGGTATGGAAGCTCAGGTTTCTCTGACAGTGCCCTTTAGGTCATCTGCATTTTTTGGTCTCTTGTTTCTCATTTTCCTCTTGACGATACCCCATAGATTCTCTATGGGGTTCAGGTCTGGTGAGTTTGCTGGCCATGACCATGGTCATTTAACCAACTTTTGGTGCTTTTGGCAGTACGGGCAGATGCCACATCCTGCTGGAAAATCAAATCAGCATCTTTAAAAAGCTGGTCAGCAGAAGGAAGCATGAAGTGCTCCAGACTCTAGGACCTTGGTTTCCAAATGAAATAAAATAATAATAATAATAAAATTATTATTATTATTTTTTTTAAAGAAGTCTCTTCTGCTCAAAAAGCCTGTATTTATTTGATCCAAAGTACAGCAAAAACAGTACAAATTTTGAAATATATTTTTACTATTTAAAACAACTGTTTTCTATTTGAATATATTTTAAAACACAATTTATTCCTGTGATTACAAAGCTGAATTTTAGCGTCATTACTCCAGTCACATGATCCTTCAGAAATCATTCTAATATTCTGATTTGCTGCTCAAAAAACATTTATAATGTTGAAAACAGCCGAGTAGAATTTTTTCAGGTTTCTTTGATGAGTAAAAAGTTCAGAAGAACAGCATTTATATGAAAAAGAAATTTTTTATCTCATCACCACTTCTGATCAATTTAAAGCATCCTTACTAAACAAAAGTATACATTTCTATAATTTATTTCCCCTAAAAAAGAAAAATTATACTAACTCTACGCTGTTGAATGGTATGGTGTATAATGTTACAAAAGCTTTTTATTTTAGATAAATGCTGATCTTGGGATCTTTCTATTCAGCTCTTTTAAATATAGATAATAATAACAATAACAATTGTTTCTTGAACAGCAAATCAGTATATTAGAATGATTTCTGAAGGATCATGTGACTGGAGTAATGATGCTAAAAATTCAGCTTTGAAATCACATGAATAAATATATTTTAAAAAAAAAATTCAAATCAAAAGCAGTTACTTAAAACAGTAGAAATCTTTCACTATATTACTGCTTTTGCTGTATTTTGGATTAAATAAATGCAGGCTTGGTGAACAGAAGAGAATTCTTTAAAAAAATTAATAAAAACTTTTGACTGATAGTGTATGTGAGCACAAATAATTTGCACATGTGCCCTTCAATTGGCGTACACAAGATGACATTATATCAGTGTCTGTCTTTAGAAATCCAATTTGATCCTCACTTTTGACGTAGGATGAAATTCCATGGAATTTCGAATCAAATCCAGTCGTACGTGCAGTTTATAAATTTCTAACTAGGTCTAGACACCAGAAGTGATCTATGAAATTGTTTTTGAAAAGAGAGAACAGATTAAAAAAAAAAAAAAGCTGGCCAACAAGTATCACCGCAGAATGATAAGTGATTCCTTTTCAACAACAAAACAAATGGGTTTCCCAATCATTTGCCTGTTCGGTTTACAAAAGACCTCAGTCATAAATCTGGAGGAGGTAGGCAAATGATTTTTTGGCTTGATTGCAAAGGCCTGCAGCTCATAAACAGTTGGTGGAACTTCCTCATTCCTTGTTGTTGCATTTGAGAATCACCAATAACACAAATTACAAACAAGAATTATAGATTTGAGAGATGGAAAAATATCTGTCAGGGAAGGAGCCTTTAACTGGTTAACTATTACAAATGTCGGCCAAGCCAAGATAAACATGCCTGTCTGTCACTGAAACAAACTCCAGAGACGGTAGAACTGATTTCACGACAGGACACATTGCAGACAGTGGCCTTGCTCCAGAAACCTAGTGAGCTGCCTTGCTGTCTACTGCCTACATAGGTGGTTCCATACATCCTAACTGTTCTGAAACAACAACAGTTATTGACAGGAACTTGCTAAGCTTACAACATGATACTCAAGGCTTTTTTTTATTAGACTGAACTATTGTGGCACTCATGCCATGTCGTAATTCTTGTCATTTAAAAATGACAACGTGTCGTTCTACTCAGAGCAATTTTACGACTCAGAATTATGCATTTATGAATGAGTAAACATATTTATCATTAAGTCTTTGACATTTTTTCCATCAACGTCAATGGATTTCAACAGAGCCTGGTGTTATTATGATGCTAAACTAATGACACATGAATACAACTACACAGCACTAACTAGATTTGTAACTTTTTACCCACCAACAAAAAATGGATTAACAGAGGTTGGTGTGTACATGTTGCTAAGCTAAATTCACAATAATAACAGTATAGTTATGTCAGTTTTGCAATGGTTACATTTCTAAAATGAGACACTGAGTTTCTTCAAGCAAAGGTACACTACCAGTCAAAAGTTTTTGAACAGTAAGATTTTAATGTTTTTTAAAGAAGTCTCTTTTGCTTACAAAGCCTGCATTTATTTGATCTAACATACAGCAAAAACAGTGCAATTCTGAAATGTTTTTACAATTTAAAATAACTGTTTTCTATTTGAATATATTTTAAAATATAATTTATTCCTGTAATTTCAAAGCTGAATTTTTAACATCATTACTCCAGTCACATGATCCTTCAGAAATCCTTCTAATATTCTGCTTTAATGTTGCTGCTTAAAAACATTATTACTATTATATTGAAAACAGTTGAGCAGAATTTAGAAAGTTCAGAAGAACAGCATTTATCTGAAACAGAAATTATATACTACTAATTATACATGACTAATTTCTACTATAGAAATTAATACTGTTATTTAGAAAGGATGCTTTAAATTGATCAAAAGTGATGATAAAGATATTTATGTTACAAAAAATTTCTATTTTAGATAAATGCAGCTTTTCTGAACTTTCTATTCATCAAAGGAACCTGAAAAAAAATCTACTCAGCTGTTTTCAGCATAATAATAATAGATGTTTTTGAACAGCAAATCAGAATATTAAAATTATTTCTAAAGGATCAAGTGACTGGAGTAATGATGCTAAAACTTCAGCTATGAAATCACAGAAATACATTTTAAAATATATTAAAATAGAAAACTGTTATTTTAAATAGTAAAAATATTTCAGAATATTACTGTTTTTGCTGTACTTTGGATCAAGTAAATGCAGGTTTGGTGAGCAAAATAGACTTATTTAAAAAAACAAAAAACAAAAAAAAAACATTAAAAATCTTACTGTTCAAAACCTTTTGACTGAACAGTGTTCACATCAGCAGTATTTCTATGTCGCCTTAAAATACTGCCTACATAGGCAGCTCAACAGATTTTAAAACTGGTAGTGGAGTATTCCACTTTAATTTCTCACCGTAACCCATGTGGGAATGAGATCACACTTATTGAGCACAAAGATGAGGTGTTTCCAAGGTTTCTCCTTCTTCAGGTAGGACTCAATGTTCTGGGAACGAGTGCCCATAGGGTCCCGAGCATCTAACACCTGGATAATGACGTCTGAAGAGTCGATCACCTGCACAAAACATGGTTCATTTTAGGATGAGGCATCATTTGTTAAAATTTAAATGTGTAAGGTGTTAGGAGATGATAACAGCTACCTTATAAAGCTCGCCCCAGATTCTCTTTGACTGCCCCTTCTTGAAGATATCATCCCGAGCCTCGTCTCTGCAGTGACGGGAAAACGAAATGGCTTTAAGTCATTTATCGAGTCACGTCAAACAAGGTTACAGTTTGTTCCTGTAGTGAGTACAGAACTACATATTTTCAGAATCTCAAAAGTCACTCGCTCACTTGACTCCGCTGTCCTCAGTCATCAAGTCACGGTCTTTCTCAGCATTGTAGCTCTGAGAAGAGACCTCTGCCTGTTCTGCAAGGTCCTTCAGCTCTCCCACAGACAAGTTAGGCCTCTTTCTTTGTGCCTTTGGCCCAAACGTGGTTTCGAACGTCTCTGTGTCCAGAATGTGCACCTTGGAGTTCTACAAGAAACAAAAGAATTGGCAAACAGATTTCATGAGAACCGTTTATCCTCTTCATCATAATCTTCATAACTTCAGGAATTTCTTTGATGAAGCATTTGGTATTTCAGCTCATGCAAGTATTTTGACAGCTATCTACTATTCTTAAGCAGAAAGAAGCCTCACTGATTTAAGGGAGAGCAGAGTGTACTCATCTGCACAAGTGTGTCATAAAATTTCATGGCACGCAAAACAACATGATTTCTTCTGTAAAGCATATATTAATACAGCCGTTCACGTTGCACATAAATCTATTTTGTTTCCCTATCTCCTCTTGAGGATTGAGCACGCTTTCTGTGTGATGAAGTGGTGAAATCATTTTGTTTAGACAGTATAGTCTGCACTTTATCTACTATAGCAAAGATTTAAGCCCGAACACGATGCTAAGTGACATAATTTACTAAATGAGGGTAACCTTGTGTATTTGGTCACAGCGCCAGAAAGCACTGCACACTGTCAAATCTCGAACATGGAAAACTTTAAATCCGATCTGACTGTTTAGACACATTCCAAAAAAAATCAGATGGTAATCTGCAGTTTTTAAACTAAATGCAGATGTGGTTTACATTAGGTTTGTAAACACCAGCTTTCATGCATTCTTTTACATATATAGCATGGTATATACAATACTGTTCCCAAGCTTGTGCTCAGTATGATTTTTTTTTTGTAAAGAAATTAATACTTTTCATTAAGGGTGCATTAAATTGATCATTAATTAAATTAATTCATTAAGGATGCATTAAATAGCTCAAAATTGACAGTAAACATTTAAAATAAATGCCCTTTTTTACATTCTACTCAAAGAAACATGAAAAAAAATATTAAGCAGCACAATAGTTTTCAACATTTGATTATAATCAGGAATATTTCTTTAGCAGCAAATAAGCATATTAGTATTAGAGCTGTCACTAATGATTATTTTGGTAATCGAGTAATCGGATAATTATTATTATTTTTGTGGTAATAAAACTAGACCTAAGCGAGCAATAGCCTTTAAAAGTACTTAAAATAGATACATAATAACAAAAAGACAATAATAATTAGCTTAAATAAAGTGTCAAAAGCAAGTATTTATATGGTTTTATTGAACAAAACTGTTTAAATACATAATGTATTACAAACTAATGTACATTACGCATTATAACAAATGATTACAGAGGGCACCAACGGCCTGACGATTGTTTTTACACTTTACTGCACAATCTAATTCTTGTTTAATATTTAATATATAGTTCAAATGTCCACTTAATTACTAATATTTGGACTTTTTTTTTTTTTTAATTGAAACTGTAATAAAATTTCATAATAGTGCAGTTTTACTAAACACTTTTGAACAGTATTTTATATAGAATATATACTTTAAAAAAGACAGCTAATTTAATAATTAATAGCATCGATACTGAAGAACATGCCTTAAGACAAAACCACACGAAAGCCAAAAAATAATTTACAAAACTTGTTACAGTTAAAGTTTATAACTGAACCAGGCCAAATTGCAATCTGTAATGACCTAAAAACAAAAAGGAAGCCATACCACTGTTGCAACAGAGGATGGAATAAAACAAGCAATTTACAGATCTTGTCAAAGCCAGTAACATTTCTCGTAAGAAATTGTACTTCTGGTAAGATTGCATTTCTTCGGAACAATTGACACGGATGATAAAACACAACCTGATTTGAGGCTAACCGCCACATCACAACATGTTCAAAATATTTCTGAGAAAAAGAAAAAAAAAAAAATGTGTCCAAACAATGGGCATTATGGCACATGTTGGAGGAGCAGCTCAAACACCACAAATCAAAAAGAAAGGATAAAAATCAATAACTGAGACCGTTTTGCCAGTTCCCTGAAACAAAAAATACACACATAAGGAGTGTGTCACAGTCCTGAGATGGAGAAAACAAAAGTAGATTGGGACGTTCATTGGGACACAGTCCTAAAAGGTTTTGCTCACACATGGAACAGTTTAGATGTTGAAGCAAATCAACAACATTTGCAGAAGGAACATGAAGAACAGAGCAAAGCCTTACATTTTATTCTGAGCACATATTTTTTGTTCTTTTCTTCATTACTGGCAGACGGCAGGCCCTTGGGTGCCAAAGAGCAAGTTCTATTGCAGGTCAGGCAATGCCCTCACTAGACCATCAGACTAACAAAATCACTGTACTGTTACCATAGCACAACCATCGCATTGCGTTTTTGTCGTAGTACCGCATGTGTTACGTGAGTTGCAGAAGTTACCAAGAGGTTTAGCCAAGAGGTGTTATGCAAAACTGTTTTCTCATTTAAATACAAACGAGTAAAGGCCAGTTGTTCACTGGAATTTGCCAAAAATAAGCAGCTGACCATTAAAGTCAGAAGAGGCAATTTTCCCTTTGGAGTTTAAAGTCAAAAACAGTTTTTTGCTTTAATGAGGCTACATATTTTTTAATCAAATGACAAAACACAGTATCATACTTTGACTATTTTAAATTTGGAATGATCTACGTAGACAAAAACTGTGTATCATAAAATAGCACATTTAATGGCCCATTAACAAAGTATTATGAATCGTTTTGGAAATTGAAATGAAATGAGGTGAAATAAAAAATACAAACCCTTAGTAGATGAAAACCTGTTGCCTGAAATAAGTTTAAGCTGAAATGCTAAAATGACTAAAACTGAAATAAAAATAAATTAAAGCTAAAGAGAAATATCTATAAAAAATAAAAACTTAATTTTTTCAATTTGAATTGAAAAAATTAAAAGAAAAACCAAAAATGTTAAAACTATTAACAACACATATTATATACTCATGTAAAGCGTGGAGTTAAACAATAGCATGTTGCTAAAATTACATTATGACATTTGAATAGGCATAAAATTAAATACATTTTTAAAAATTTATATTTTCTGGTTTTTAATGAATTATAAATAAAGAATTCATGTTATTTGGAAATAATTATTGGTAACACTTTACAATAAGGTGTCATTTAATATTAGTAAATGTATTAATTAACATGAACGAAAAAAAATGAATACATTTATTACACTATTTATTAATCCTTGTTAATGTTAGTTAAAAATACAGTCGTTCATTGTTAGTTCACAGGGCATTGACTAATGTTAACAAACACAACTTTTGAGTTTAATAATGCATTAGTAAATGATGAAATTAACTAAGATTAATAAATGCTTGCTCATCCTTATTGTAAAGTGTTAACGATTTATTTTCCTGAGCTCATCACAATGTACTACTGGATTGCCTGTAATGAAAAACACAAACCAAACTGCATACAAACAGTTAGCCCACTTGTGTTGTCTCATCAGTTTGCATGGTGCATAAAACAAGATTTTAGTATAAAAACAGCATGTTTGTGTAACTTGAGCGCATACTCACGTGTGCTTTTATTCGGTCATGAAGTAAGGACATTGGTAGCTTGCTCTGTTTCATCACAACCCGGTATGGATCTTTTTTTACCGCGTTCATCTCTTCCTGGAATTTCTGTAACGATGACTGCTTGATAACACGTGTATTGGCTGCACAGGGAGCGTGTGGGAAAACCAAACAAATATTCACATAATCAGACATATTTAAATGCAGTAAGGATTTTGAACAGTATGACCTCAGAATAGGATTGATTAGAAAAAAAAAAAGAAAAAAAAAAAAAGGCACTGCTCTTACCAAACCACTTGATGTTGGGTTCAACTCTGGCCACAGTTCCAGAAGCAACGGAGTTCTGGTACTGCAAGGGCTTGATCACCTTACCTCTATTGTTACTGTGGGCATATAAATAAAGAAAAATATGTTAATTCAACATTTTTTTTATTTTGGTTAGGATTAGGACTAAAAAAAACTCATTTTACTCCATCTAGATGTATATTACTTTAAGTTTTTAATTCAATTTTGTTTTTTTTCTATTTGTGTTGCATACAAATGTATGGAAGCACCCAAAAGTATTGGAAACCATCAAGTTCCTTGTGTGTTTGTGTTCACTTGGTTAATAAAGCTCATTCTGATTCTATTCTGAATTCCACAAATGACAGGTCAGATTGTTACCATCTCTGCTTCTGCCTGTACATATTCAGGCGTCTGATGGTAGCGCGGTCCCTCATGTTGTTTCCTCCAGCTCCCTTCACCCGGTCTGTGAGATAGAGAATGTTAAAAGAGACAAACATTGTCATACACAGGGACATATAGTGCAATATACTGTAGTTTTACATACACTGTGTAACTGGAAAAGTAGTGTACAATTTGTAGCACTGACCCTTAGATTACATTCAATACATATATTAACTTTAGATCACGTTTATTGGTCATGTGATCACATAACACAATATGCAAAATATATTTTAACAAAGAGGAAGACTACCTTTTGTTTGGGAAATAGTATATTATAAGCATTGTAAGAAATGAATTAGTGTTTGGCGCAAAATGGCACTAAAAGACAACAAAAAGCTTAAAAATGTGACAGCTATTGTAAGTGACAACCATACTTGCTCAGACTGACAATTTATATCGATTCAACGTAAACATTTAACAAAAACGAACAACATGTTTTGTCTAGAACGAGTTTGTAATTAATTTATTCTTGAACACCTCTAAATTTCATATAAAAACAGGGCATTTTGGTACACAGACATCATTGGTCTTAACAATACAAGTGCCAGCAACCTCTGAAGTGACACTTGAAGGTTTGACAGACGTCATGGTTACACACAATTAACAAATAACCCTGTAATGTTGGAAGAAAACTGCTCTATTAACATCTGACATCTGAAAAATAACAACAGAATGTCTTGTAAATTCCTCAACAAGAGTTGGCTAATGCTTTAGCTGGCTAACGTTAGCAGTTCACAGGCAGACCAGCGGTTTATTTAATCTTACCAGGGTTACTGCTGGAGTTTGAGGTATTTATGGAGCTTTTCCCCTTAAATCTTGGCTTGACCATTGTGATCGATTACTCCGGGACAATCCTAATACTGTAAATAGAGAAATATAACTGCGTTTTAGTCCAGTGGAGATTTCCACGTGTTACAACAAACTACACAAACCCGGAAATGCGTCATCATTAAAGCGACGACTTTTTTCGTGTTCGTTTTTTTTCCTCCACGCTGAGAACAAAACTGTCAGCTCTTCAGACTGAAATCTGAGATAGCTGAGGATCTAAAAAGCCATAATTTAATGTTTGCTCATACATAATCCAATGTACACAAGCTAATAAACCGGTCTATGGGTGGTTAACATGTAGGCTACCGAGGTCAAGTTAAACTCTGGCTTAAACTATTTCAAACAATAATTATACAATATTAATATTAATATTAATAATATTAAGTATTTCCTCCAACTGTCCCTTTTGTCTTCAATTTGAAAAACCAATCATTTATTTTGAGACTGTGCTTATTGTAAAGTATTCTGTTAACTTGTCCAAATTTGACAAAAAAACAAAAACAATCTATATGTGACCCTAGACCACAAAATCAGTGTGATCTATATATCATATAAAAGTTAAATAAATCAGCTTCTTGTCCAAATTAAGTTCTTAGTAATGCATATTACTAATCAAAAATTAAGTTTTGATAAATTTACGGTAGGAAATTTACAAAATACCTTCATGGAACATGATCTTTACATAATACCCTAATGATTTTTTGTACAAAATCGATCATTTTGACCCATGCAATGTGTTTTTTTGCTATTGCTACAAACATACCCGTGCTACCTAAGGTTTTGTGGTCCAGGGTCACATACTCTAACTTCTGTAAACCCCAAAATTGTGTTTTTTGGTTACTCTTTGAAGAGACCCTTCTCACTTTAAATTTATTATTAATCTGTTGTTATTTCTTGCCAAATTTTACATTCATAAGTGTGAATTTTCAAAGAAAACTCCTTCCTTTTTCATTTTCAAGAAAGATTTTGATGTGTACAGCCATGGCCAAAAGTTCTGAGAATGAGACAGATAGTCTACTGCTTCGGTGTTTTTAGATCTTTTCGTCAGATGTTACTATGGTATACTAAAGTATAATTATAAGCATTTCATAAGTGTCTAAGGCGTTTGGTGACAATTACATTAAGTTTATGAAATGACTCAATATTTGCAGTGTTGACCCTTGTTTTTCAAGACCTTTGTGATTTACCCTAGCATGCTGTCAATCAACTTCTGAGCCACATCCTGACTGACGGCAGCCCATTCTTGCATAATCAATGGTTGGAGTTTGTCAGAATTTGTGGGTCTTTGTTTGTCCACCCGCCTCTTGAGGACTGACCACAAGTTCTCAATAGTATTAAGGTCTGAGGAGTCACAGACTTTTGCCTTATGGAAAGATGCTCCATCATGATGGAAAAGGCATTGTTCATCACCAAACTGATCTTGAATGTTTGGGAGAAGTAAAAAAAAAAAAGACATGTTGTTTGACCAAGCATTAAAATTTGCTTTAACAGTGTTCTTACACCAACACAGCATCGATACAGTTATCGCTCTCGTAATTAACAGAGAAGCAACTTAATTGTATTTTATTTTAGAATGACTTGATAATGCACACAATAAATTCATGCAGGACTCTGCATACCCAGAAGAGGGCATGCCGGGATAGTTGTTGCTTCAGTTGCATTGCCCTGTCCCACGTCTTTGAGCTTTAACTAGCACTGTTCACTACATTTAATCAAGACTTTGTCTTGCGCTTTTAGACTGATTACAGAGAGCTGTTTGAACTTCAAAAGTTAAAGGAAACAAATTGGAAGTTAAAGGAAACAAGTTAAAGGAAACAAATTGGAAAAAGTTAAAGGAAACAAGTTAAAGGAAACAAATTGGAAAAAAGGAACTACAAACTTAGCATATTGTCAAAATAGAATTAGAGCAAACATTACACAGATGCATTTAAACAGTTTTCAGCTTGGACCAACAATACATGTTATGTTGCCAACCGGTGTATCGTGTGAACTTAAAACCTGCGCAGAGCCTGTGTGGAATGCGTAGATAATGGCTTCTGGGGCGGCCCGCACAGTCAATGAGAACCAGGCATACCTTGTATAATACTAGTATTCTATAGACATATCACAGGAATTTGGGACAATATCAGACATCGCCTTTAATAGTTGGACGTCTCTTCTTAGCTAAGATTTTATTTAGAAATAAAAACTTGTCCTTCTTGACTTTTCCTGCATTTTCTTTTATTCCAACATCATGAAATAAACATTTCCTACATTTCTTCATAGTCTTCTGAGAGAAATGGAAACTTGTGCACCGATTTGCACTAATATTGTAGAAACGGTCTCTGTTTTTCTCCAGTTGTTCGCTTTCACTCAGTTAAAATCAAAAGTGACAACATCAGAAATGCCCTCCGAATAGAGGTCAACCAAGACAGAAAACAAAACAACACATAAATTATTTTCAGATTTAATTTTCCCTTTTAAGACCCACATTTCTCTGACATCCAGCTTGCTTAAACAAGAAGCTGACTTCATAAAAGAAAATGAGAGGCAAATCATCATGATTTCCTGAGACATTTTCTCAGAGGACTTCTCTGAAAGGCTATTAAAATTGAATGGAGTTGCGGTTGCATGAAATTCTATATTTTGTTTCAAATCCTTTTATGACAGCTACAGACTTTTGCTTATTTCTATGATTGCTTAGTATACGTTAAAAACGGATTGGACTGGATTCAACCAGTATTTTGTCATCTATGAAAAACTGTCATCAAGGATATTTGAAAATTGCTCATGTATAGAATATTAATCGGAGCAATAAATGATTTGGCTGCACTGGATATTCAAATAGTGAGACACTAGATATTTAAAGCATCTCTGGAGATAGATTTGTAGAGACAAATTTTTTTTCCAGAAACTACTTTTGATGTGCAATTGTACATTTTAAACATTTGCCAGATTGCATCGGAATTGTAAATCTTTTTCCTGACACTAAAAGTCAAGTGAGGACACCACAGTTTCATGCTAAACACTAAATAACAGACCAGGCTGCGTTAACTCTTCTTAGATAATAGAAAATATTGAGCAATGCTATCTTAAATAAAGGATTCAGCATGTATTATATTTTATTGAGCAATTCAGCTGCAGTTGCAAACAGGTGTGCTCCAATGGCGGATGCCAGAGTGAGAGGTATTTTTAAGATGGCTTGCTGATAGGTCTACTTTGTTTCAGTCAGGGAGGGAGAATTTGCTTGTTTGATTTTTCCGTCAAGATTAGGTAAAGTTGCGGGGTCATGATATCCCTTTAGGTATTCACTTAATCTGTTCTCAGCGCTGCCAGTAAACTGCCCGGCAGCCACACGGGGGAAAGTAATGATGGATCGAGACCATAGCCTTTGCTGGATTTGGATGCGTCTGGCCGGTGGTGGGAAATGCACTAAGCAGGCTATTTGTTCAGGGCCTGCATCGTCTTTATCATTCAAGTGTACGCTTGACTGAATTTAATAACTCATACTTTTTACGTCATTGAAAAAATTCTTCGCATTTCCTATTTCAGAAGAAGAGGGAACGTTTAAACAAGTTGTGGCATCTCACATATATTTGTACAAAGAAGATGACTTATTTATTCATTCGTGAGATTGCTAAAATCAAATCAATATGAATATTCCCTACAGGAGAATAGGTGAAAAATTGTGATAAGAATTTTAATGTTACTTAAGTTACTTCATTTTGATTACAAGATTGATATGTATATTATTTACATTGTAGTATACAATATTAATATTTAATATAATATTGTACTTTATATAATGTTTTAAATATATAACATAATATAGTTTATAATATAAGTGTGAGTGCGTACAATTCTGTTATTATAATTTATATTATAGAAAGAGATTTATTACCAAGTGTGCTTGCTCAAGGTTTTTTTCTTGGTAATGAAGCTTTCATTGCACAAATATAAATACAAGAACAAAACTAAATACAATTAAATTATGAAAATGCATAAAGACACTGGTTAAGTCAGAATAGACCTATATACAATAAATAAAAAAGTGACAAAATATAATATTGAATATTCATGTTTCTATTATTCATATAATATAACTTTTAAATTCATATTATTTCTATCACGTTTAATATTACTGTATTCATAATATTAATATTATGAATACATTTAGTTCTTAATTAATATTTTTTAAACATGATGAAACACAGCAGTCAAAATGATTTTTAATGTTTGTCAAAGAGTTCTCTTCTTCTCACAAAGCTTGCATTTATTTGATCCAAAATACAGCAAAAGCAGTAATATTGTGAAATATTTTATTTTAAAATAACTACTTTTTATTTGAATATATTTTAAAATGTATTATTTTTTTCTTGTGATCGAAGCTAAATTTTCAGCATCATTACTCCAGTTTTCAGTGTCACATGATCCTTCAGTAATCATTCTAATATGCTGATTTGCTATTCAAGAAACATTGTTTTAAATTGTTTTCAATATTTAAAACAGTTGAGTACATTTTTTCAGGATCCTTTGATGAATAGAAAGATCCAAAGATCAGCATTTATCTGAAATAAAAAGTAACATTATACACTACAGTAGTAAACATTTGAAGTGGATCAAAAAAGTTCATCAAAGTTGTCCTAAGACAAGAATGGGTATTGTTTTGGTTGTTTTGGACAACTTTGATGAAAGGTTTTGATCCACTTCAAATGTTGACTACTGTATACCATTCAAAAGCTTGGAGTCAGCATCATTTTTTGCTGTTGTTGTTGGGAAAGAAATTATAGAAATTAATACTTTTATTTAGCAAGCATGCTTTGATCGAAAGTGATGATAAAGACAATTATAATGTTACAAAGATTCAGACAAATGCTGTTCCTCTGAACTTTCAGTTCATCAAAGAAACCTGAAAAAAAATCTACTCAGCTGTTTTTAACATAATAATAATAATAACCAGAATATTAGAACGATTTCTGAAGGATCAGAAAGAAAGGGAGTAATGATGCTAAAACTTTCAGCTTTGAAATCACAGGAATAAATTACATTTTAAAATATATTCAAATAGAAAGCAGTTTTTTTTAAATAGTAAAAAATATTTCAACATTTTTTTTTCAACTGTTTTTGCTGTACTATGGATCAAATAAACGCAGGCTTGGAGAGCAGAAGAGACTTCTTTAAAAACATACTGTTCAAAAACTTTTGGCTAGTAGTGTGTACTAAATAATATTTAGTGTTTGTGTAAAACTTACGTTCAAAGTCAACTTTAAAAAATGTACTGAAGATAAAACAATTGAAGCACAAACTTGTCATATAATCATCTGTAGAACAGCTCCAGCGTTACCTTTCAACAGTCAGTCATCATGGCCTACGGCCTCATCGGCCTTTCTGCACCGAGCAAATTACAGCTGAGTCACTGGTAAATGATACAAGATTAAAGCTTGAAAAAAAAAAGAATTGAAAGCAGACAGTTTGTCCTTTTAAAAGAACAAATGCTATCAATTATTCTCATCAGCAAAGGGAAGTACAGATAAAGCTATACTTAAACTAGGATTTAGGCTAAACAGGTCATTTAACCATCAAGTTAAATACCCTGTTGGCAACACTTGACTACTGGCAAAACACTAACAGACTAAAGACAAAAACAGTTGCTCTTTTATGCGAAAGCAAAAAGATATAGACAAATTAACATAGTTTGACCTTACATTTACTATTTACGTTTTATTCATTTGCTTTAAGAACGTGGGAATGGAATGTTCGCACGCTTCGTGACTTCGTATCTTGATACAGGAAGTCATTTGCACACGGTTCTCACATCAGTGACAGGCAGTTACCACAACTGAAGGCACTACAAAAGCCAAAATCTTTGTTTATAAAATCATTGTTTTCCTGACATTCAAAGACTTTCGCCGGTTTGATTGAAACAGCTTTCGAAGGACAAGGCCAGAGGCTGATTTTTTGTATCAGAGCGGTGAATGTTATTGGCAAACATGTGGAAATGCAATATGACAATCATCTGTATCTGAACAAGTGACCTCACAGTTCATTCCTGACAATCAAGGAGGCTTTCTAGAGACTTCTAATTCCCAATACTTGTAACATTGTTAGCAAAAGTAAACCTTTTGCAGGATAGTAGTTATATTAAAAAAAAATCAAAACGTTACTCTGGTAAACATCTACACTTCTACACTAAAAATCATGTTTCTGTATATGGCAAACAAACAGAAACATAAGTGGTGAGGCGAGACAGAACAGGAAGTGTGTTTTCTTGAGTTTATGAATGTAAACACTTAAATCTTGCATCTGTTTGTAAGCGTAGCGTATCATTTTAACCAAAATAAGAGCTTCTGGTTAAACAAAAAGTATCCCAAATTCGCAATGATCTTTTATAAACAGTGCAATTAGTCTGTTTCCCCCTCAACGTTCTTTGGTCAGACTGTAATATGCTGTGGCAGAAATCATAAACATTTTTTGGACTAAAAACATTTGAGCTCCTCTTTGTCACTAGACAAATTCCAGATGGAGAAGATGCTACAGGCTAAAAGGTACATGCCTCTTTCAAATCGAAACCTTGCCGGAGGATAATCAAAACATGCCTCGTGACGGATATTCCATTACACTGCACAGTCAAGTCGAGTTGATTTCATATGTGCATCCCTGGATAATATTTCAGCAGGACGCATTAGTCATCTTTATCGGGCGGCAATGTATAGTCAGCGTGAAACACTGCAGGCTTCAAATGAAATAAAATATTTATAGTTTATGTAGTTAACACTTAAATTATTTGATTTAGTGTAATGACAGTAACAAGGCCACAACTATTTAATTTATACCGGTAATATCACACGGGGATCATCATATCCGGGGGTTCTGGGCATCAACAATTAAAAGAATTTATGGAACAAGTGAATAGTCATTGCAGACAGCCACATCCGAGCCAGGACTGTGGCTTGTGTGTGGCGCTACATTCCTCTAATGTGTTTATCCTCTGTTAAGTTACTCCTTGAAGCTTCCACTTGTTTAGCTCTCTGCTCCCTGTAGCCGCAGTTTTCGCACCACATAAATCACAGTGCAGCATTGTCTCCTGGCAGCCGGTGATGGAGACAGTGCCAGGAGCACGCTTCTCAAACCACCAGTGTTTATGAGGACCCCTCTGCTATATGTAATTCCCCATTTAGCTGAAGATAAGGAAATAATACGCTTAATTTTTTGATCCATAAAACTGGAATAGCGTATGACGAACCCGATGAACTTTGCCGTACTCCTTTTTGGCCCTTTCGGTGGGCCTCTTCATACTGTGTGTCAGCGCCGTGTCTGTTTTGAGAAGATCAGCCAGAAGCTCTTCTACTTGTTTCATAGCAAGAGACAGGAAAACATCTATCTGTAAATCTGCTAGCCAGGAGCTTAAGAGCGATCCGAAAAGTGTGTGGGGGGCGGTGGGAACGCACATTATAAACTTGGCTTTATAGTTAAGCCAAGTTATTATAGGCTTAGCAGGAATTATCAAGCTTTGCTCATGAATATTATTTGAAGTTACTTTTTCTTGTCTAAACATGTACATGTAACTGTTCACGTGATTAAATTACACTCAAAAGCAAAGCTTGTTCAACTGAATTAAAATAAAGCTTTTTATGTTACAAATTAATTTAATCACCTTTAATTTGTAAAATGCAATTAATAGAATCATTAATGCATATCTTTTTGTTGACCATGAGCTTGTGCTAATTAACCTCAAAGTACCCTACTTCCCTTGTTTGCCTTTCGACAGTCCCTGTGACATAAATTTCTGCTGATGTCTACGCACACCGTCTACTTGTCCACATGGACAACTGCACACGTGAGTGATTTGACTATTACTTATTTTTCAATCTGACAGTAAGCTATTTTTTGTGACTGTGCAAGATTTCCAATATTTTAGTCGCTATAGGTAAATAACTAGAAGAATAACAACGTGCAGTACAGCAGCTCCCAAGTGCAATACACCATTTTGCAATATAAAACAAAATAATAAGCTGTTTTGTGCGGCTAAAAATAACTGGAAACAATGACACTGGAAGCCTCGCACCTTCAAGTTACAAATGGCCGTACTTATGATAAATTTAAGGTGGATAGGGCTGGGGTAAAAAATATAGATTTCTCCATTTTAATCGATTCTCATTTTTACGAAACAATATTGATTCTTAAATCCCAATAATTGATTAGTCTAGCCTGTTTTAAAGGATAAGTTTATTTACATAATTTCTTATCGACTGAAGAAAGAAAGATCTTGGATAACAAGGGGGTGAGTAAATTATCTGTAAATTTTGGTTCTGGAAGTGAACTTCTCCTTTAATGAACAGAAAACACACATCTAATAAATCGCAATAAGCTTTTTGATTCGTTACTTCTGATATCAAACAAAGGCTCAGATTTCAAATTCTGTCCAGTTTATTACAGTATGCAAACAATAAATACCGTTTTGGCGCTGTTTAATGTAGAGTGACAGATC